>JADBJO010001757.1:160000-172500 GCA_016801955.1 Conus betulinus
GTACGTGCGTGCGTGCGCGCACGCGCGCGCGTGTGTGTGTGTGCGCGCGCGCGCGTATATGGACAGATAGATAGGTAGGTAGGAAGACAGATAGATGGATAGATAGAGAGGTTGATGTTAATATTAGTTCATATATTGGTGTATTAATCTACACGAGCATTTTTCCACGTTCACGCTTTTTATTGTATTGGAGCATCTTTATACACACATTAAGTTCTCTCTCTCTTTCTCTCTCTCTGTCTCTCTCTCTTGTATTTCTATCTGTCTGTCTCCCTCTGTCTCTCTTTCTTTTCTCTCCCTATATATATATATATATATATATATATATATATATATATATATATATATATATAAACAAGTAAAGAAATCCACATGCCCTTGCCTGGAATTCTTTACTTGTTATTATTATATTCCTTCATGGAACTATCCTTGCCCCTTCTACTGCTAGGTGCGGAGTCAGACTTATAACAGGGTTTTCTGGGGGGGGGATATATATATATATATATATATATATTTTTTTTTTTTAATCGTGTCTTTCGGTTTAGGGGAAAAAAAACGGAATGGGGAGAGCCATATATCAACGGTGTTTGTATAGTACGTCCTTTCCTAACTGGAGAGATTCGGTTCGCCCCCCCCCCCCCACTCTCTCTCTCTCACACACACACACACACACACGCGCGCGCGCGCGCGCACACATACATGCGCGCTTGCCAACAGAGCCAAAGCCAGAACGTATGCGAAGTATTTGACAGATGAAACGGAAAAGCGTGTACACAGCACGTGAGTGAGAATAATAAAGCTGTAGATGAAGAAGAAAATACCAACCGCTTATTTTTCCACCTGCCTGGTCGCACTAGGTCACAGGCGATCACACATTGATTTCCTGCCACAGTAGGCAGCGAGCACCCACAGAACCAGAACTTAAGTAAATCCCTGCAGCGTAATCCACTCACAGTCAGGTCTGGAAATGGAACGGAGGAAACAGTAAAAGATGAAACAAGAACAGGAAAAAAAAAAAAGGAATACAGTGAAATAAAATGAAATAAAAGATCAAATGAACGAAACAAAATAAAATGTGATCCAGAATCGGCCAGACGGATGGAGGGATGAAATCAGTCCAAACCAAGTGGAAAAACAAAGACAACAAAAGGGAAGTAAGAAGGAAGGGAAGGGGGGGAAAATGATGACGACGAGACACCGACGGTAACAAGTCAGCGAACTGGAGACCACAGGAACCCACAGCGGAGCAGGGAAACAGGTAGACCCACCCGACCCACCAACACTCTCAGCACACTCAGGACAGACAAATCCCGTTCCACACGAGCGAGAGACCACTTGGGCCCCTGACGGGAGAGAGGGGGAGAGCCAGAGAGAGAGAGAGACAGAGCTAGAGCGGCGAGAAGACCAACACCACCAACGTCCTCCTCGACTGGACGCGGCGGCTAAGAGGTTTGGAGGAGGAAGGGGAGGGGGGGGGGGGGGGGGGGGGGAGAGGCGGCGCGTGAAGTTGAAGTTGAGGGGGGGGGGGATGGGGGGGGGGGGGGGGGGGCGACCTAACTAAAGCCGTTGGTTGGGGGCGGAGGGCTAAAAAGGTAAAAGCTCAGCTGAACCCCAGCCGCCGCCGCCACCACACCACCGCCACCGCCACACACGCCAAGCCGGCAAGGTCTTGAAGCGGCTGCTGCCGCGCGCGTTTGGAACAGGGCTGCAAACAACACTGAGCCAGACAATAACTGTGGGTGCTGCTGAGGTTGCGGAAGGGGGGCAAAGGGAAATGGACGGGGGGGGGGGGGGGGGGGGGGGGGGGGGGGGCTAAGACCTGAGCTGCGTTTCGTTAAGGCCTCGGGTTCCTAGAGACCTTTCATCTTAGGTGATGGCAAAGATACGACAGAAAAATTAAAAAAAAAAAAAACGCCAGACGATCGGTGAGTGAATCTCCCCCCCCTCCCCTCCCACTTTGCTTTCACTCCACTCTCCCGCTCCCCGACAAACCAGTGTTTTGAGTCTGGGTGCGAATTCGATGAAATGAAGACAATTGCTTGAAAGGTATATCTTTTAAGATGCCAACGTCAACCATGAAGACATTGGCTTGAAAGGTGTGTCTGTGAAGATGCCAACGTCAACCATGAAGACACTGGCTTGAAAGGTGCGTCTGTGAAGAAGCCAACGTCAACCAGCTCAAAGGACCCAACTGGTTTTGTGCTGTGACGTCCAGAAGCAGATTTCTAATCTTTTCTTTTTTGTCCCCCCCCCCCCCCCCCCCCCCCCCCCCCCCCCCCCCCCCAAGTATCCAAAACACAAAAACATAGTTATAAGTTCATCAGGCATAATTTCTATCTACGTTCCGCGAACGTTTGTAGCATTCAAGCCGGCCCGGCGACACGCAGCTAGCCCGCTCTCGTGGTCTCTCGCCTCGCGAGATATCGCTAAGAAACGCTTCTCTAGTCGCCAGACTGGGCGAGAATGAAATCCTCTTGCATCTTCTGTATGAAAACGCCGCGCTAGCTGCACTCAATGGGGGGATGAGACAGAGCGGAGGAGCTGGGGTTGGGTGGATGAAGAGGATGATGGAGGGAAGGGAAGAGGGGGGGGGGGGGGGGGGGTAAGGGTCGCTTCGCCTTCATTTAGAACCCTCCCGTTGGGCTCGGTCTCGCGCTGCTGACGTTTGGGTGGAGGCGGTGTGCGCGCCGTTCCTTGCTGCTGCATGACGCGGACCCGGGAGTGGACCGGCCCGCGCGGGTTACCGTTAGGAACAGAGACAACGCTCACGTTGACGACGGGACTAGATTGTCATTCCCCCACCGCACCCACCCCCCACCCTACCTCACACCCACCACCCCCACCCTGCACCATCTACCCCCCCCCCCCCCCCCCCAAGAAGTCTGGTGGGTGGGGAGGAGTGTCAGAATGAGAGAAAGCCAAAACAAATCGACGCTAACAGCAATGCACACACACACACACACACACACACTCGTGGCGCCAGTGGTCACAATGACGTCCTAGACGAGCAACCGAAATCGATCAATCGATGACCGACTCGGCGGAGGACTCGATAAAGTGAATCGACGAGTTTATATTGGGAAAGAAGTGCAACGTGGACCGTTGTGGGACCCCAAAATGGGGGCTGTTTGCATTGCTGTGGCGACTGTTATCTACAGAGGTGAGCAAGGGCACGCTTACAGACGGACGGATCAACGAATGAATCGACAGATGAATACATGAGTAATAGAAGTGGACATTTCAACACGTTCAGATGTGCGTTTGAATGTTGGGCAGACAGCTGATCTATCTTTTCAGTAATAATTGTAGATGCGGTGAAGGACTCACTGGAGAGCAGGGTTCGATGAAAAAAACAAATCTTTTTGATACTGTGTGAATTCCTAGCGTAAGACAATAAGATATATATATACATTTGCTGACGACGTGGCGGATGTTACAAAGATGCAAATCAGGAGACTGTATAACAAAAGTTAGTGAATGTAGTGGAGGAGGGAGGGTTCGGGGGTGTGGGAGGAAGCTCATAGAGACTAAGCAATGCAAGGTAATGGAATAAGAGTTGAACATGAAAGTGCATGCCGGAGATGTCGGGGGGGGGGGGGGGGGGGGGGGGGGGGGGGGGGGGGCATTGCGAATGTATCTGGAATTGGGAGAGAAGGGAAGGGATCAAAATAGGAATGGGGTCTGGTGGAAAAGAACACACACACACACACACACACTTGTGGCAAGTGTGTGTGTGCACGCGCGAGCGCGTATATGTGAGCCTCGGGAGTCGGAATGGCCTTTTCTGCCCGTGTCAACATGTGTGGGTTGGGAAGGGGGCAACGCGTGATTATGACGTTCTTCAGAGATAAGATAGAAGAGTGACACTCTCTCTCTCTCTCTCTGAGAAAGAATAATAAGCAGTGTGCCAATGGATAGCGAGTTAGTAAGATAACCCGGATACAGAGGGCCGTCCACCATCCTGACCAATCCATCCGCCATAACCAAGCTGGGGACTCGGGGACCGTCTTTTGTTTCGTACACACAACTTCCAGTTGGGGGGAGGGTTGCCAGCTATTTGGGAAGTGACAAAACTCAGTGTGTGTGCGTGTGTGTGTGTGTGTGTGTGTGTGTGTGTGTGCTTTGCACGCGTGCGCGCGCGTATGTGGTGTGTGTGTGTGTGTTGTGTGTGTGTCTGTGTGCGTGCGTGTTTTGCGCGCGTGCGCGCGCACCTGTGTAAGTGTGTGTGTGCTTGCGCGCGCGCGCGCGCGCGCGTGTGTGTGAGTGAGTAAGTACAACTGTGAGTTAATCTGACAGTAAATTGGTTTCAGTCAGTGTGTGTGTGCTGGCGTGTGTGTGTATGTGAATATGCCCGTGTACGTGTAACATAAGTAGGTAAACTTCCCCCTCCCCTTCGTGTTCTTACTCCTTCATCTGAATTCCTTCAGTTATCTTCAGCTTCTTTTATCTCCTTCCCGTCCCTTCCCGACAGTCCCTCCCCCCCCCCCCCTCTCTCTCTCTCTCTCTCTCTCTCTCTCTCTCTCTCTCTCTCTGTGCATTATTTAACACTCGGGCAATCGGCCTGTCTTTTTAAGGGGACACTGTCAGGTTGTGGATCAGCGTCCGCTGGTACCCCTGGAGGCACGGTGGTTCTGTCACCTGCTCTTCCTTATGTGTTCTGCTGAGCGGCTGTTCTGGGGTCTTGTGCAGGTTGTTCTTCTTCTGCCATCAGACATGTGCGCGATGCTTTTTGGAGATTGATGCCATCAGATGTCTTTTGCTTCCTCTTCTTTCCTCTTCCTTCTCCTCCTGATGCTGCTGCTGCTCCTCCTGCTTCTCCTGCTGTAGCTGCTGCTGCTGCTCCTTCTCTTTCTCCTCCTCCTCGTGCTTTTCTGGTAACTTCATCATTACTATTATTATTGTTGTTACTGTTATTTTTATCGTAATACTTTTCTTCTTCTTCTTCTTCTTCTTCTTCTTCTTCTTGTTATTGCTTTTTCTCTGTTGATTTTAACCACCATCTGGTCTTTCTTTGATTTTAATGATAAATAAAATGAAAAAAAGAAACAACAGAATGCAGGAGGAGTAGACATTACCTGACATCGTCATCTTTATTAAATAAAGTTCTTGAGACCCGCCCTTTCCCTCTGAGCCTGTCTGTCTGTCAGTCTCTCTCTCTCTCTCTCTCTCTCTCTCTCTCCTCCCTCACTTCTCCCTCTTTCTTTCTTGCCCCCCCCCTCCCCTGTCTCCACCCTCTCTGTACCCCCCCCCCCACCCCCACTGCACCCCCACCCCTCTCGCCAACACATTCAGCGAGCACGCGCCATTTATCGACGAGGACCCGCAAGTGGAAACAGAGGAGGAAAACAACAAACGATCTGTGTTGGCGGATAACAAAAGAAGGGTAAGAGGGAGAGGAAGGAATGATGGGGGGGGGTGGGGGGTGGGGAGGTTTTGTATACCAGGGGTGCAGACTGGATTCATTCCACCGTTCTGGGGGGGGGGGGGGGGTTAGTGGGGAGGTTTTGCATACCGCGGGGGAGGGGGGGGGGGGGGGGTCAGACTGGATTCATTCCACCGTTCTGGGGGAGGGGGGTGGAGTGGGGAGGTTTTGCATACCGCGGGGGAGGGGGGGGGGGGGGGGGGTTAGACTGGATTCATTCCACCGTTCTGGGGGAGAGGGGGTGGGTGGGGAGGTTTTGTATACCGTGGGGGGGGGGGGGGGGGGGGGGTTAGACTGGATTCATTCCACCGTTCTGGGGGGAGAGGGGTGGGTGGGGAGGTTTTGCATACCGCGGGGGTGGGGTGGGGGGGGTGCAGACTGGATTCACTCCACCGTTCAGGGGGAGGGGTGGGTGGGTGGGGAGGTTTTGTATACCGTGTATGTGTGTGTGTGTGTGTGGGGGGGGGGGGGGGGTCAGACTGGATTCATTCCACCGTTCTGGGGGAGGGGGGTGGGTGGGGAGGTTTTGTATACCGCGGGGTGTGTGTGTGCAGACTGGATTCATTCCACCATTCTGGGGGAGAGGGGTGGGTGG
Organism: Conus betulinus; assembly: GCA_016801955.1. Taxonomy (NCBI): domain Eukaryota; kingdom Metazoa; phylum Mollusca; class Gastropoda; order Neogastropoda; family Conidae; genus Conus; species Conus betulinus. The sequence goes on from JADBJO010001757.1 coordinate 166,018, forward strand.
GAAGGTTTTGTATACCGCGGGGGGGGGGGGGGGGGGGGGGGGGGGGGGGGGGGTGCAGACTGGATTCACTCCACCGTTCTGGGGGGGGGGGGGTGGGTGGGTGGGGAGGGTTTGTATACCGTGTATGTGTGTGTGTGTGTGTGTGGGGGGGGGTCAGACTGGATTCATTCCACCGTTCTGGGGGGAGGGGGGGTGGGTGGGGAGGTTTTGTATACCGCGGGGTGTGTGTGTGCAGACTGGATTCATTCCACCGTTCTGGGGGGAGAGGGGTGGGTGGGGAGGTTTTGTATACCGCGGGGGGGGGGGGGGGGGGGGGGGGGGGTGCAGACTGGATTCATTCCACCGTTCTGGGGGAGGGGGGGGTGAGTGGGGAGGTTTTGCATACAGCCGGGGGGGGGGGGGGGGGGGGGGGGGAGGTTTTGTATATCGCTGGGGGGGGGGGGGGGGGGGGGTGGCAGACTGGATTCATTCCACCGTTCTGGGGGAGGGGGGTTGGTGGGGAGGTTTTGTATACCGTGGGGGGGGGGGGGGGGGAGGTTGTAGACTGGATTCATTCCACCGTTTCTGGTGGAGGGGGTGGGTGGGGAGGTTTTGTATAGGGGGTGGGGGGGTGCAGACTGGATTCATTCCACCGTTCTGGAGAAGCTTGTCAGGCTTGAATAGTGCGTGCCCGTTCTCCGCTCCCAGCCCCACCCCACCCCACCCACCCCCTCCCCTTGCCCCTCCCCAGCTGGTTGGCATCCTTTTCTTCTCTTTCTCTTCCTCCTTATATCTGCCTGCATTTCACTACCTCCTTCAACTTATGTGTGGTTTTGAGAGAGAGAGAGAGAGAGAGAGAGAGAGAGAGGACGAACGAACGAACGACGAACGAAATTTTTTTAATGAGGGATGAAAAGAATAAGCATATGGCAGGCTTGTTTGCATCTTGCCCCCCAAAATGAAAAAAAAGAACATTTCAAACACAAAAGCCACCCTCCACACCCCAACCATTAACCAAACACCCACCTGTTGCACAATCCTTTCCAAGCACTCTACATACCCAAAGATAATGATGACAAAATACCCAATAATAATAGCAATAACAATAGTAACGAATGATGATGATTGTGAAAATAATAACATTACGATTCAGATATAACACCATGCGCACCATACATACATTTGCATTGTCAAACATTAGATCTATCGAAAAGCATGAACTGAAAAAGATAGAAATACAGAACACATAACAACATGATAGTAAATCAATATCAAAAACCAAGAATCTGTTCCGGAAGGGGGGCGTACAGCACACATTTTTGCGCCCTCCAGATTCGCACGCAGTTCCCCTTTCCTTCTATCCCCTGTTCTCTGCAAACAATTCCATCCTCGCCCCTCGTCACAAGCACCCCACCTCACCCCATCTACCCCTCCGTTCACAACCCACCCTTTTCAAACAGAGAGAGAGAGAGAGAGAGAGAGCGGGCATAAAAGTAAATATTCACTGATCATAAGGATCAGGAGATGCTGTTCATGTATTGCATCATAAGGTGTGTTTGATATTTGTTTTTAAAGACTCGGAGGCTTTTATTTACATCGATTGAAGTTATAAAAGAATTCGATAAGCAGCCACCAGAGTACAACAAGCTTGATTTAAACAGATCATTTCTCGGAAGAAGTACTTTTATCTTGTAAACATGACGAATCTTCTAAATTTCGAATCTATTTTTCAAAGTCATGGGGGCACGGTCGGACATTATTTTAAACATAAAGATCGCTTTGTTGTAAACTAGTTTCCATTTTAGAGGCAGAATTCCTAAATGTTTATTTTCTGAGAAAGTAGGGGAGGAGGACTTCAGGAGGATCAGTTTAATGGCACGCCTGTGTAAACTGAATAAAGGTTTAAAAATATTATCACTAGCGGAATCCCATGTAAGCAAGAGAGAGAGAGAGAGAGAGAGAGAGAGAGAGAGAGGGGGGGGGGGGGGGGGGGCGGATGGACAGACAGACGGAATTAATGAATTTGGGTGAGAGAACAAAAAAGAATCTTGGAAATTTGACCTGTCAATTTAATTCTAGTAAATGAGACGGCTTGGAGTTTCTTTGTGTCTTCGTGCCTATTCTGCGTAGATGGTAAATGCTATTTCAACTGCACGAAAAAAAAGCTGTCACAGTCCACAAACAAGAGAGAGAGAGAGAGAGAGAGGTTGAGTTTTAGTAATTGAGACATTGTAGATTATTGTGCGCGTGTCTCGCACATATATCTAGGTAAATGTAGTTTACCATTTTTAAGGTTACGGAAAAGCCACAACATCATCTACAAACAAATAAATAAATGGACCAAACGAGAGAGAGAGAGAGAGAGAGAGAGAGAGAGAGAGAGGAGACTTTGCCTGTCAGTGTACTTCGGTATGTGGAACAGTGTAAACTTTGTGCGTGTTGTCGCGCAGTCGGGCTAAATGTTAAATGTTATTTTAGTAGCGTTTGAAAAGCTACCTCAGGGTAGAGTGCTAACGAACAACTAGAGAGAGAGAGAGAGAGAGAGAGAGAGAGATTTTTACCTGTCAATTTAACTTTGTAACTGATGAATTGTGAAAAGAGAGAGAAACGTAAAACAGTTTCGAAGATCACGTTGAAGTCAACTCACAAGTCATTTTTTTTTTTTTTATCTCTCTTTTAAAGAAAGAGAAAAAAAAAAAAAAAAAACTCAACAAAAGACCTCATTCACGCAACCCCTGAGAACTCGCAGTATCAACATTTGTACTATCAGTTGTAGACAGATTCGAAATCGAGTAAAGAATCGAAACACCATCAAAGAGAAGCACAGTTTAGGCACACTTCTCAAGTTTTATAATAGTGTTTACTTATCTCAAGATCTGAGAGAGAGAGAGAGAGAGGAGAGAGAGAGAGAGAGAGAGAGAGAGGGGGGGGGGGGGGGGGGGATTTGCAAGCCAATACAACGTTGGCAGGTGAAACAGTTTAAACTTCGTGTGTGCTCTCTGGCGTAGTCTGACTAAATGTTACATGCGTGTCTTCAAGAGCGCGCGGAAAAAGCCACTTCAACGTCCAGACAAACGACAGGACGCGTGCGCGCGATAGAGAGGGGAGAGAGGGAGGGAAAGAGAGATGTATCGATTTTGCCGCTCAGTTTAACTGTCGTATCTGAGAAAGTGGACTGGTTCTCGCTGAATGTGAAATGTCATTTGAAGAGCGTAGTAGCCTAGCCAATGGATGTAGAAGAAAGAATCAGTACGAGCGGGTCACCATTTCTGCCACGATAAACATGACTGAGGGGGAGGGAGGGAGGGGGGGAGGGGGGGGGGGGGGGGGGGATCAGGTGTCGGAAGCACCGGGCGAAAGAGAATGGCCCAGCTGTAAAGGTTAGGTGCGACAAAGACCAGTGAAAGTGTCGACCAATCGACAGACGTTTCTATCAGTTTATTGGTGCGCTGGACCACAGAGGAAAAACTGTGCGTGGTGAAAGTCGCCCGTCTCACCTCTTGTCCTTCACTGGTAGGAAACAACGTGTGTGGTGTGTGTGTTAGCGGCTGTAGAATGGAAAGAAGGTGAATAAGGGGTTGATTTCTTGTAGTCTTCTCTCTCTCTCTCTCTCTCTCTCTCTCTCTCTCTCAGACTTTGTCTCTCTTTTTCTTTCTTTGCCCCCCCCCCCCCCATCTCCTCCAACCCACACCCCCACCCCCCCCCCACCCACCTCCCCCTCACCCACCCCCCCACACACCCCCCCACCTCCTCTCTAGTATCTCAGTCTCTCGTGGTATATGTTTGTTGCCATACCTGTGTCTGTACGTTGCCTCTCTGTCCTGCATTTCCATAGATCTTCCGTTCTTTCCCCTCTTTACTTTTCCTTATGTTAATACACTTCATTAACGTAGTATAGTTTAGCACGGACTGATAGGAAGAAAAAACTCTGCGGTAGAATTTCAATCGTTGATCGAATAATCTCTCTCTCTCTCTCTCTCTCTCTCTCTCTCTCTCTCTCAGTACCCCCCCATAATGTACTTTACATTGACGTCATTTCCGTTCTCTGGTGAGTTAAGCGCAGCAGTGTCTGCAGTCCTGCATGCGTCTGTTTCCCATTGTCCTATTAACTGCTGCCAACGAGAGGATGACAACAAATCGGAAAATGGGTGGGACAGACAGATAGAGACACAGAGACAGACAGACAGAGAGAAAGAGAGAAGTATGTCCGAGAGGGCGATGGGGGAGAAAGAGGTGTGTGTGTGTGTGTGAGAGAGAGAGAGAGAGAGAGAGAGAGAGAGAGAGAGAACACGTTGGTGGCAACGTGTGCTACAAGTGGACCACGTAGTGATCATGCAAGTTTTGCACCCATTCATTTTAAAGTTTTGTGTTCGTGGGGGGGGGGGGGGGGGGGGGGGGGGGGGGGGGGGGGGGGGGGGGAGTTTAGGGATACAATTCACATCGATTGTCCTGTTTCACTGGTGAGAACAATCAACGCCATCTTTGGTGAACTGCTTGTGATACAGTCGGCGCAGTCCCATGCTGCACTAGCGATCGAGTTTGTGCAGTTGTTTGATGAATTTGCTAGGGCATCGTTTTTCGATTTCACAGTGGATATCTTTTTGTTGTCGCTACTCTCTCGCACGTTTTTGTTTCTTCTCATTCTGACACCCCCCCCCCCCCCCCCTTCCTCCCCTCTCCCCCCATCTTCCCCCCACATCTCCTCACGTCCTCTCTTCCCTCTTTGTGTGTGTGTGTGTCCCTCTCTCTCTCTCTCTCTCTCTCTCTCTCTCTCTCGCTCACACACACACACAACACACACACACACACACACACACACGCTTCCCTTATGAGCCGACGGATTAAACCCATACACTAGGTGATCAGACACAGGAGGCAGCAGCAACCAGCGTGTCGAAGCCTGACAGCCCGTCTCTCTCTGGTATTTGACGAGCATAAAGTCGGCTGGGATTGATCTGCTGTGTCTGCCCACGGGATGGTATTGATTGAAGGTCTCCCCAGCCTGCACTCAGGTCTCATGGGGACATTGTATAATCAGACCAAAGAACTGAAAGCGAAGGAAAAGCTTTCACAAAACGATCAAAGCAGATCCTACGTGGATCACCAACAGAACAATGAGAAACTGGGAATATATGTGAAATGTGACACAGTTTACTTGTGCCGTGTTTACTATCGGGTGTGGTTGCAAACACCTTGGGAGACATTTTGCTTCAAGGTACAAAGACACATGGTGTGTGTGTGTGTGTGTGTGTGTGTGTGTGTGTGTGTTGCTGTTCTTAATTGGTGGGGGGTTTTTTTTTGTTTTTTTGTTTTTTTGTTTTTTAGCAGAACAGCCAGTCATAGCGAGCCTAAGGTGTCTTTTTCATGAAGCTGTAGAGGACTGGCCTTCAAGATGATTGTGCATTATTAGCTTTATTAAGGGACGCATCTTGGTTTGCCCCAAGACTTCTTCTTCTAATCAAACTTCTGTCTCTTTTTCTCTACCCTCGCAGTAAAGTCCCTTCCACATCCCTTTCAACGCTTCCTTAGCCCTTTCTGTCCCTTCTCACCACACGCACGCGCATGTACGTGCCCACACGCACGCACGCACGCACATAGAAGAGTCTCACACACACTGTGATGGGTAGGGGTGGAAGGCTTGGTCCTCTAGAAGGACTCAAGAGTGTATCCTCTATGACAGTTATAGTCTTTTTTAATGTAGAAATTCACCTCCATCCTCAGTCTTATGAGTAGTGGAAGGAGCAATTTTCTAGATCTGTTCTTCAAAGGAAATTTGTAGTTTCTTCGGGACTATTGAAACACGCAAGAATGGCACAGATGTAATTTACCTGAAGCTTATGCACTTCAAAGTGCTTGTGCTCCAAGTGACAGAATGAAGGGTAGGTTCAGCCATGAAATGATGCGTGAACAACACAAATAGACTGATACAAGTTAAGTGCACTGCACACACCAGACTTTACTCTGGTGTACAAGTTAAGAGCAGTTTCACACACCAGACTTTACTCCGGTATACAAGATTATTGAAATGTACAAATCACTCATAACTGCAATGAAATCAGCCTGTCTTTCTTTGGGCTGGCGTTTTCCTCTCTTCATCTCATCAGAGAGAGAGAGAGAGAGAGAGAGAGAGAATGAATGAATGAATGAATTAATGTTCTGTTGATCTGAGGTGGAATCCAGTGGGTGTGTGAAGACTTGACCGAGAGAGTAAAGATGGAGAGGTGCGCAGGTCTGTCTGTGGTTTGTGTTGATGTGGCCACTAAATGCAGGCCTGCTGGGTGGTCAGTTGTCCAGGTGGCCCTGTAGTGGCCATGCATTCTTTGTCCTGTGGTTGATAGACGCCAGAGCCTGTGGAGGTTACAGAACATGGTCTGTAGGGGAACGGCTAGGATTCCGTCATGAAGAGTCCTCACATTTGCCGTCTGACTTTCAGAAAATGTGAAGTCTCAGCTGGCGAAAGTGAGACTTCCGTGGATGTATCACCTTTGATTGTCCGACTCCACT
>JADBJO010001757.1:177500-180000 GCA_016801955.1 Conus betulinus
ACACACGCCATTCACAACTTTGTTGAAACCTGGCCAGACAGCTAATTTAAATCGAAAGGCGATCAGTGATGGCTAGGTGAAAAGTGTCAGCCGATGAATTCCACGCAGAGGGGATTGTGTGTGTTTTCTTCTTCTTCTTCTTCTTCTTCTCCTCCTCCTCCTCCTCCGCCTTCTCCTCTTCCTTCTCCGTTGGGCATATGTCCCAGTGGAGGAAATTCAATCAGTGCGTCTTCCAGAGGCGACAGGTTGGCCATCAGCGCAAGACCAATGGCTGCCCCCCCCCCCCCCCCCACCCCACCCCACCTCACCCCCCCACCCCACCCCCGGTCCTGCCACCCTCTCTCTCCATGCCCACCACACATCAGCTCTTGAGCGCCAATCAAAAGTGCATCCCGTCACCACCAGCCTCACTCTGGTGACGCTGATGTACGAGGCAGCTGGGATCACGTGATCGATAAGCGTGGCACTGCTCACGTGCTCTGCGAAAGGAGAGAGAGGGCGCAGGCAGAAACGGGCTAACTTGCACTGGATCGTGCAGTGAACTTGAAAGACTGGGCAAGAGAGAGGAGAGTTTTTGTTGTTGTTGTTGTTGTTGTTGTTGTTGTTTTTGAAGGAGTAGATTGGAGAGAGACAGACAGACAGAGAGAAAGGGGGGGGGGGGGGGGGGGGGGGGGGGGGGGGGGGGCATGGGGGAGGAAACTGGAGGCTTTTCCTCCATCAGTGTCATGCCAGATTTGCTGCACTTAAAAAAAAAAAAATTCTTTATTGTTTGAAATCAGCCTCAGCATCCCTTCCATGCCGCTCATTCTGGACGTCCGTACACAGCCACACCCTGGCTTGTCCTGTCGCCGCCATGTCACCAGCAGTTCAGAGGAGCCATCAGAATTAGTGTTGAGAGGGAGCTATCAGAATCAGTGTTGTGAGGGAGCTATCAGCATCAATGTTGAGAGGGAGCCATTAGAATCGATGTTGAGAGGGAGCCATCAGAATTAGTGTTCAGAGGGAGCCATCAGAATCAATGATGAGAGGAAGCTATCAGAATCAATGATGAGAGGGAGCTATCAGAATCAATGTTCAGAGGGAGCAAACGATATCAAGTTGTATAGAGGCTGCCCACTATACAAAGCACTGCAGTACCGCTTTTGTTTTTTTGTTTTTTTTTTTTTTGATTTTTTTTTGTTTTTTGTTTTGTTGCTTCAGCGGTTCAGTAGTGCCTGTTCAAATTCCTTTATAGGACACGACCTGCTAACCAAATAACTGCACTGTCACAGAACCAGCGCGTGGGAGGGTCGTCCTTCAGAGGGCGCTGTCAGGTCCGTCCAGTGCCCCTGAGCCCCGCTGACACAGACCACTTTTGACACGTACTTTCCATAGGCACGGACGTGGAGAGGACATGGAAGTCACCATGCTGTGAACTTCCATTCTGGTGTAGAGACCGAATGGCAGGGCTGTACCCTACGCCTCCTTTCGTTCACATTTCCTGGCCTCAACTAGGCGTGAAGATAAGGACACCTGCAGTGTGTTGGTTTAAAAAAAAAAAAAAAAAACGTCCAGCGCTCTCACAGACGCGTCCAGAAAGCGGATGAAACTCGACTGTGAGATTCCAGTCTTCCAATTTGGTGGAGGCCATCTGCCGTGGAGACGGATGTCTGCGGAAGCCGGCAGGGATAGGTGTTGAGTGGTGTGCACCAGGTGGTCCATATACACGGTGCTGCTTCTGGCAGGGACAGGTCGACTCGTTCGTTCCCTGTGATGCTTGTTTTATTTCCTCCTTACGCTCGTGCAGTATGAGAAAGTTCCATAGGTGTGCGACAACTCGCGAGGTGGCTGTCTGATCCTTGCGGCGAGAGATGTGAGAGGCGAGGGGAATAAGGAAATGGGTGCAGAGACCAAAATCTAAATGAACAGTGAAGATACTTCTTCGAGCTCTCCTTGCTGTTGAAGGGTCGGCGGTTTTTGGTTTGTTTTGTGTACCAATCGGAGAACGGGTTATAATTTTGCACGCACCAATCACAGGACGTCAGAACTGTCGGTCATGACCTTCGCATACCAAAGAGCCCTTAGCGAACTCCGGTCTTTTCCTTGGGTGTGCTAGGACACGCTGACACCGGTCTTTTCCTTGGGTGTGCTGGGACACGCTGACACCGGTCTTTTCCTTGGGTGTGCTAGGACACGCTGACACTGGTCTTTTTCCTTGGGTGTGCTAGGACAAGCTGACACTGGTCTTTTTTTCCTTGGGTGTGCTAGGACAAGCTGACACCGGTCTTTTCCTTGGGTGTGCTAGGACACGCTGACACTGGTCTTTTCCTTGGGTGTGCTAGGACACGCTGACACCGGTCTTTTCCTTGGATGTGCTAGGACACGCTGACACCGGTCTTTTCCTTGGGTGTGCTGGGACACGCTGACGCCAGCAAGCATGCGAGAATTCCCGCCACCTTTTGTCTAAGAAACGCACATCTAGGGACGGGGCTGGGCGCGCTTCAAATGGCAAGCGATATCA
>JADBJO010001757.1:185000-202500 GCA_016801955.1 Conus betulinus
CGGTGCTGGCGGTCGGTTACTCTTGTTTATTTGTTCGTTTGGATGTAGTTGTTTTTTTTTTTTTTTTTTTTTTTTTTTTAAGACCAGGGAAATTGGACACCGGAGGCTTTGTTGTGTGTGTGTGTGTATGTGTGTGTGTGTGTGTGTGTGTGTGTGTGTGTGTGTGTGTGTGTGTGTGTGCGTACGCGCGCGCGTGTGTGTGTGTTCGTTTGTTCCATCTTCTCAAGGTCATAACCCCCCACCCCCTGCTTCCCCATCCCCCCTCCCAGTTACTTTCTCTGTTCGTTCCTTCGCGCGCGCGCACATACACTCACACAAACACACACACACACAACACACACACACACACACACACAGAGACAGAGACAGAGAGAGAGAGAGAGAGAGAGAGAGAGAGTTTCTCTCTTGAAGAAAGAGAGAGAGAGAGGAGGCCGAGGAAACGAAGATGTAGAAAGGTAACGGTTGTGCTGGCTCCTCATGATGAAAGCTTCCCATCCCCACATGTCCGAATCAAGGATATAAGAGTCCACAGCCAGCAAGTGGCGGGAAGCCGACTCCATGGACAAATTCCTACCCACTGATCACCGACAACACCCCCACATCCACCCCCACCCCACCCCCCAAAAGAGAGAGAGAGAGAGAGAGAGAGAGAGAGAGAGAGAGAGAGAGAGAGAGAGAATGTGCCACCACCAACACACAGAGAGAGACATTATACTCTTTTGTGATGTTACCACCTCTTTTCTACTGTCGCCTTGCCATCCTCTTTTTGTTGCCAGCTTGTTCGCGTTCTGTTTTTTTGTTTTTTTTACGCCAGTCTTATCAGGAAACTGATGGCGGAGTTCAAACCAGCTATACGATGGCAGAAGGCAGGGAGAGAAAAGCCATAGGACCGGGTCATTGTGGGATCCTGATTCTGATTGCACAATCGATACAAGGGACCGAAAGAGGGAGAAGGGGGGAGGGGGGGGGGGGGGGGGGGGGCGCAGGCGGAACAATGAGATATAAAAACATGATAAAACTTTTTTTAAAAATTATTTTTGTTGCCTTCAGAGCGGAACTGATTCAGTTACAACAGAGGATTTACTTAGAAGCCCTTTGCAGTCCCGGAGGTTTGCTGTTCTGTGTCCCACGGCAACCGCGGTGTGCGTGTTCGGGTGAATCGAGCCTTTATAGAAAGATTGTGCATCTGCAGCAGCGATTTCAATGCAGCAAAATGTTTGCGTTGTTTAACTTGCCGGCAGAGACCATGAGCCATCAGCAAGCTGACAGCCAATGTTAGCGTCGGTGAGCGAACTGATGGTGTGGCTGGCTTTGAAAGAAGAACGCATCGTTTTGATAACAGTCGCGAAATGTTTCAATGATTAATCTAACAGGTATTGAAGGTTTCACATTGTCAGGTTAACGGATTCCAAACGTTCACTTTCACATCTTAGGACTAATGGGCAGAAAAATGAAAAAACGTTCGCGTTCATTGTGAAATATTCTCTGTCTCTGTCGGTCTGTGTCTGTCTTCTCGGGTGCATTCGCATCACCCCTGTTTATAGCCCGTACGCTGAGGCAGGAGAACCACCCCAGTTTATAGCCCGTACGCTGAGCAGGAGAACCACCCCTGTTTATAACCCGTACGCTGAGGCAGGAGAACCACCCTGTTTATAACCCGTACGCTGAGGCAGGAGAACCACCCTGTTTATAGCCAGTTCGCTGAGGCAGGAGAACCATCCCTCACGAACCGTCGGTTGAAACTTACCATAAACTTCTGTTTGATTCTCTCTCTTCTGAACTGCCAAATTCTGCATATGACTGTGTTTTTGATCCCAGGTTCTAAAGGACCCCCAGTTTCATTCCTCCACTGGGAATTCGTATTCTTCCCCATTTGAACAATGCAGATATAGACCTTGGAGTGGTGTGTGATTTATCCAAGTTTTCCGGATGGCCCGCCATGGACTTTCTTCACTCTGCAGATCCGGTTTGGCCTCGTATTGTAAAGACACCACCAGCTCCTTGGCATACAGGTCCTTTTCAGCGGAAGTGTGTTCGAAGTTTCCATCCTTCAGAAGAATTTTCATCGACGGTTCCAAATCTGAGGAGCGGATTGCCTCTGCTGTGTTTTGTATAACGGGTCCTTCTCAGAGATGTTCTGACACATCCCCACTGACAGCTCCTTCGTCTGGGCTGACAGCCTTGGTCGTGGCTCTTGAAATGGTCTCTAAATCCAAACGTAAAGATTTCCTCATTTTGCTGGCCTCATGTTCTGCTTTGGAGGCCATTGCAGCCCGTAACCTCGAAACACCCTCCACCGCTGAAATGGTTCGAACTGTGCATCTCTTTGAAGTCAGATGAATACAACCTAGTTTTTGCATGGGTTCCCAGCCATGTGGGCATTCGAGGCAACGAGGTGGCTGGTCAACTTGTCAAGAGTGCCACAAAGAAAGAGCTTAGCAGTTTGTCTTTCCTTCTCACTGATCTGAAACCCAAAGTCTAGGATTATGCCAAAGACCTCTGGCAAGAGGAATGGAACTCTCGCAGATGGAAAGCAAACTATTTCAAATCCGTCCAAACCTGAAAGCGTTTTGACCATGTTCCCGTGGCGACCATAAAGAAGAAACAGTCTTGTGCCATTTGCATACAGGCCACTCCTTTTACGCCCATTCTTATCTTTTAAAAGGTGAAGAAACTGCTTGGTGCATTCCATGTCATGCGCCACTCACAGTGGAACATTCTCTTTTAGAGTGTTGGGACTGACATGATGTGAGACAGAAACACTTTACAGCAGACTCCATGGAAACCCTTGTTCAGTGATGTCCGTCCTGATGTGATCTTTGATGTGATCTTTGAATTTGTGAAAGAGATCAACATCTGTCATCTGGTCTAAGATTTCACAAAAGAAAGATTTTGAAATGAAATTTCTGTTTTTTTTGTGTTTTTTTTTTCTTTTCTAGAAGATGCATTTTAAAGGGTTTTGTGAATGAGCTTTTTGTTTGTTTTATTTGTTTGCTTGTTTTGTGATGACTTGTGAGTTGGGTTCGACGCGGTGACAGCCCCGATATAGCTCTTTGCGGTCAGCAGGGAAATAAGCAGTATTACTTTATCTCTGTTCTCCCACCTTCCTCCCTTCCTCCTTCTCTGTCTGTCTGTCTGTCTGTCTGTCTGTCTGTCTGTCTGTCTCTCTCTCTCTCTCTCTCTCTCTCTCTCTCTCTCTCTCCCCCCCCCCCCCCCCCCCTCTCTCTCCCCCCCCCCCCCCCCCCCCCCACCAAACTTGATCCGCCTCAGGGACGTCAACAGTTAACTATCATTTCATGAACTGGTGTATGTTTCGGCCAAAAGATAACGCGCCCGACTTTTCTTTTAGCCGACGAACTGGGTAGGGGCTGTCGCTGTAAACAAGCGGACGCGACAGGACTGGATGACTCCGGTGTTGTGGCGAGGTGCCTTCCCCGCTATGGCCCCTGTGGGGGTCGGCTGAATTCTGATGCTCTGTCCCTTGTCTGGCGTTTTTATGACGGTATTTGGCAAAGAGTTACGGTGTGTGCTTCTGCGTTGCTGTAGGGAAGCTGGGAAGATGTACGTGTCAGAGAGGTTTGGGGTGGTACAGGGTTCATGGGGGGAAAAGTGCTTGAATTTTGAAGACCACTTTTCAAGGACTAAAGAGAAGCGCAAAGTCCTTGTCATTTGGCGTTTAACGCTTGTAACTGCCTCAAGAGTGTTTCAGCATCTTCGAAAATGGAGATTTTGATGAATCAGTTTATATTCTGGTGAAAAATCACAAATTTATGCATACGATTATGATTATGCAGATTGATAATGATGTCACACACACACACACACACACGCACACACACACACACACACACACACACACACACACACAGAGCATTTTATATATGACGAACGTGTACACTTCACTAGCATGAGCTACTAATTTTGATTCTGCTGAAAGGACTTTATGAAACAACCTAAGCATGCATTAAAAACCTTTACTTTCTGTATAATAACATACCTTGACTTTTCTTTAAAGAAACAAGTTCATCGAAAAGCCCTTAACACGTCCTTGATATTTAAAAAAAAAAATCCGTTTGAACTGTGTGAGATGTGTGTCTTCAGGAAGCCGCGTGAGGGTGAAGGGTTAAAGAGAGTGTGTGTGTGTGTGTGTGTGTGTGTGTGTGTGTGTGTGTGTGTGTGTGTGTGTTGTCAGGAAGCTCTGTCGCTGCTGGAGCCCATGACCAACGACCCGGTCAACTACGTGCGACAGGGGGCGCTGATTGCCTCGGCCCTCATCCTGATCCAGCACAACGAAGTCAGCTGCCCCAAGGTACGGCACGTCGGTCCCTCTCCATGTCCTGTCTGTGACCTTGCTGCTTTCTCCTCTCTTAGTCCCCCCACCCCTACTACACACGCACCTCCTCACTCACAGAGGTAGAGGAAGAGCGGGATCTCTCTCTCTCTCTCTCTCTCTCTCTCTCAATCAGATATGCTTATCATGGACGCACTCTCGGGTTGCGCACCTTGGTGGTCCTCCTCCTTGAACGTGTTTGATATTTGTGGCGAAGAGGAAACTGGGACAGACAGAGGGAAGGAGTTCAATGGATTATAGGATAGATGTGATTATTTAAAAAAAAAAGAAAAAAAGAAAGAAAAAAAAAAAAAGCTTGAAATTTGCCCTCGTTTGCATCTGGTTTCTCCCCTCTTCATCCCCATCTTCGTTGTTCCCCGCCCCGCTACCCCTTTCCCTTTCACCATCTAACGGTTATCTATGGAAGAATGAAGCGGTGAAGAGGAACATTGGACATTTCTGATAGGGGGGCGAAAAAAGACAGCAAAGATGAGGAGAAAAAACACGCAGAAAGCAGCTGTGTCGTCTTCTGTGACTTTTCACCCATCGCTTTCGATGGATAAGAAGTCAGGTCAAGGAGGACAGCCGGCCTGAAGCTGTGTATGTTAATGTATAGCATGGCCTCGTTGTGTGTGTCCTTGTGTCATGTGGCACTGTTTTTTGTGCCCCCGCCAAAGATGTAGAGGGAGACAGGATCCGTGTCTTCGCTTCTCGTTGTCTGAAGTTCCACCAGTCTTACTGAGGGCATTCGCCACTTCCTGTTGCATGTGTGTGTGTGTGTGTGTGTGTGTGTGTGTGTGTGAGAGAGAGAGAGAGAGAGAGAGAGAGAGAGAGAGAGAGAGAGAGAGAGAGAGAGAGAGAGAGGTGCTTGTGTGAGTATGTGTGTATGTGAGCAGTTTTTGTTTTGTAAACCAATTTTCATCGCTTTCCTTCCAGTGCTGCCTGCTTTGTTTTTTCTGCTGATTCACGTATTCATATTTTTGTCCGTGTGCATTTTTTTTAACTGAACGTAACTTCAGTGTGTGTGTATGTGTGTGTGTGTGTGTGTGTGTGTGTGTGTGTGTGTGAACGTGCAGGTGACCCATTTCCGTCAGCTGTACGCCAAGGTGATCAGTGACAAACATGAGGACGTCATGGCCAAGTTCGGAGCTATCCTGGCTCAGGGCATCATTGATGCAGGTAGGTCCATGTGTTTGTGCGTCTTTCTGTCTGTCTGTACACGCCTGGTCGGCTAACAGTTCCCCTCTCTCTCTCTCTCTCTCTCTCTCTCTCTCTCTCTCTCTCTCCCCACCCCCCCCCCCCCCCCCCCCCTCTCTCTCATAAGCACGCTCGCACGCACGCAAGCATGCACGCACGCAAACACGTACACACGCATGCATGTACGCACGCGCGCGCGCACACACACACACACACACACACACACACACACACACACACACAATTGCAGACTTCATACCATCGCCTGCCATCATTTAGGGTAGCAACACATGCCACTTAAATCACTGTACTCCAGATCACACAACCAAGTCAGTCCACACCAGACAACAGTTCAGAATACATCAGACACCATAGTACAATACATCAGAGAATACACCATAATACCAGATACTGGACAGCGAATCATACATTGGACACCAAATTAGGATACACAAGGCAACAGATCACCACACGTCAGATCACACCCGCAAAGTCAGGATACATCAGACACCAAATTACAATACGCCAGACAGCGACTCACAATATACCAGACACCAGATCACAATATACCAGACGCCGAATCACAATACACCAGACAACGAATAACAATACACCAGACACGCAGTCACTACACGCAAGACATCAAATTAAAAAAACACCGGACACCGAATCATGATACACTAGATGGCAACTTCAGATATTCCGGACGCCAAATTACGACTGCCATTGTGATCCTGGTAATTTAGATCCCCATACTAACGTGGAGAAGCTTGGGTTGATTAGCTGTAGAGCAAAAAAGACTGGTGAATTACCACAAAGAGACACAAACAGTAGACAACAGTGAATGAAGGTGTAAAGGTGGAGTGAAAGAAAGTGACAAGAGATGGGGAGGACATAACCAACAGAATGTCCCACTGGGTGGATACAGTGTGTTCTGAAAGACCCCCTGTCATATCCCAAAGGGGGCTAGTGATATTGACGACAGCAGTGATAACCATGGTGAAGGTGACGACAGCAATGACACTGACAGTGACGCTGACTGTGTTTCAGGGGGCCGTAACTGCACGGTGTCGCTGCAGTCCCGTACAGGGCACACCAACATGGACGCCGTGGTGGGGCTGCTGGTCTTCTGCCAGTTCTGGTACTGGTACCCCCTCACCCACTTCCTGTCCCTCGCCTTCTCCCCCGCCTGCCTCGTGGGCCTCAACGCAGACCTGAAGGTGAGTGGACTCCCTCCTTCGGTCGGCTGGTCAGAGAGGCGAACAGACAGAGGTTGCCTCATCCAAGACATGACGTGTTCAGGGTTGCTTTGTCAGAAAGGGGAAAACAGGGAATCGATTTTAACCCTATTTGATAAAAAAAAAAAAAAAGACGGGATGTAAAAACGGTAGGACAAAAACTTAATCGATTTGAACCTGCTTGATGGAACAAGGGAATGTGTGTGTGTGTGTGTGTGTGTGTGTGGACGGGGTGGGGGTGGGGGATGGGTGCAAAAACTACTGAACTGTTGTAAATGGAATTAAGTGGATAGGTGGAATGTGGATCACAGAAGTACACTCTCAATATCAGTGCGCGTCAGGATCGAACAGCCGTCTCAGTGTTCCAATCAATTTGAACACCGTGAAGCTCCTGTTTCCCAGTGCATGATTGTCTATGGAGTTACAGATTTTTCAAGGAATGGAGAAACGTTCTGCGGATAGGAATGTTGCCAGTTTTTGTTCTCAGTGTCTCATGTTCATAAAGTATACGAGAGTTAACATTTTCGGTCCGCTATACCTTCTGTTACCTTCCCCTTCGGTTGTTCAGGATTTGTTGTACCTTGGCAGAGGTCACAAGTGCCATTCTGGTTCAGTGTCTGCCTGTGTTTAGAGAGAGGGAGGGAGGAGGGAAACGGGCAGAGAGAGGTGTGTTGGGGGGAGGGAGGGAAATCATCGCTGACAATCAGCAATGATCTTGGTATAAAGACAACTCAAACAAAACAAAACATACAGCAAAATATGCAAAGTTCGGCCTAAATGCAAATCCCTCCAGTTCTGGAATGGGACTACAATGAATGTTAATTGTAAAATAGTTTGAAAAACTCTTGGAGCCGGCACGAGATATCAGGGAAAGTGTGTGTGTGTGTGTGTGTGTGTGTGTGTGTGTGTGTGTGCGTGTTCCTTTTTAACTGAAAAATGACGACCGACAGTCACAGCGAACACTGATCAGGTGTCCTGCTTCCTTTGCCAGATGCCCAAGGTGGAGTTCAAGTCCGCGGGCCGCCCCTCCCTGTTCGCCTACCCCCCTCCCTGGAGGAGAAGAAGAACCTGACCAAGGAGAAGGTGGAGACGGCCGTGCTGTCCATCATCACCGCCAAACACCGCCGCA
Source organism: Conus betulinus (assembly GCA_016801955.1). Classification (NCBI taxonomy): domain Eukaryota; kingdom Metazoa; phylum Mollusca; class Gastropoda; order Neogastropoda; family Conidae; genus Conus; species Conus betulinus. The sequence goes on from JADBJO010001757.1 coordinate 192,895, forward strand.
AGGAGGCCGAGAAGAAGAAGGAGGAGAAGATGGACGTGGTCAGTACAGGCAGCGCTCATGGTAGTGTGTGTGTGTGTGTGTGTGGGTGGGGGGGGGGGGGGGGGGGGGGGGGAGGGGGGGCGTGGAGGAGAGGGGCCGGATGCACTGCAGGGATGAGGGGGGGAAGGGATGAAAGACTTTACATTTTGTAAAGTTGTTTTTGATGTTGGCAGAACTGTACGTAGACATTGGTATTTGTGTTTGTGATGTTTGACAGAAGAGTATGAAAACATTTGCATCTTTGCTTGTGATGTTGACAGAAGTGTATGTAAACAATTTGTATGTTGGCTTGTGAAGTTGACGTACGTGTATGTAGTGTTCACATAATTTTAAACTTCTCACTAAGACTTGCTCGTCGAAAAATTCACTTCATTGTTTCGTATCGTGCATTGAACAAGCGTTTGTTTGCGCCTTGCTTCGTGAATTTAGCTGTGTTTAGGCTCCCCCCCCCCCCCCCCCACACACACACACACACACACACACAACGCTGCAGTCTCTTTCAGTGCCCTGTTCCAGACAGGAGGACGTTTGTTCTCCTCGACGCTTGTCCAGTCCTGTGGAGGTCCTGGACATGCCCTTGGTTTTCAGGACTTAACAGTGTGTAGGAACCATGGCTGTCTGGGAGGGTGGACAGGAAAACCTTGGAATTGGCTTGCGGTCAGTTTGGGGAAGGGGGGGGGGGGACGAAGGCTGTTCAAGAGGCTGACTGTTCTCTCTGTTCTTCTCCAGGACGAAGAGAAGAAGGACGAAGGCCAGGAGAAAGACAAGGACAAGAAAACCTCCTCCACCACCTCCTCCACCACCACCACGCCCTCCACCTCCACGGCCACGGCTGACGAATCCGCCAAGAAGGAGAGAGGGGGGAGGAGAAGGAGGACGAAAAGGAGAAGGAGAAAACCGCCCACCTTCGAGCTGCTGCAGAAACCGGCCCGTGTGATGAAGAACCAGCTGCGGGTGCTGTCCCCTGCAGAGGGCACCAAGTACCGGCCCATCAAGGACCTGAGTCACGGCGGCATCATCATGCTGAAGTCAAACGTCAACCCCGACGAGGAGGAGGACCTGGTGGAGGTCGTGCCAGGTAAGCAATGTCCACTCTCTCAGCTGTGTGGAAGTGGGGAGCGGGTATGTGGATGTGGAGTCTTGATGTAGATTGAGGGGAAACCGAGTATGCCATAGAATCTGATTGAGGGTGCCATGGACTTCTGATGTAGATTGAGGGGAAAACTGAGTGTGCCATATGGAATCTTGATGTAATTGAGGATTCCATAGAATCCTGATGTAGATTGAAGGTGCCATAGAATCCTGATGTAGATTGATGTAGATTTAAGGTGCCATAGAATCCTGATGTAGATTGAAGGCCATAGAATCCTGATGTAGATTGAAGGTGCCATAGAATCCTGATATAGATTGAAGGTGCCATAGAATCCTGATGTAGATTGAAGGTGCCATAGAATCCTGATGTAGATTGAAGGTGCCATAGAATTCTGATGTAGATTGAAGGTGCCATAGAATCCTGATGTAGATTGATGTAGATTGAGGGTGCCGTGTAGTCCTGATGTAGTAGATTGAGGGTGCCATGGAGTCCTGATGTAGATTGAGGGTGTCATGGAGTCCTGATGTAGATTGAGGGAAAACTGAGGGTTCCATGGTGTCTCTCACGTGTATGAACCATATTTGGGGAACTTGAGTGCTGTCTTTCGCTCACCATGGTTTCTTTAAACCGGCTTTTAGAACGAAAAGAGGAGGGCATTCAGAATGCTTTCTGTGTCCAGCCTTTCTCACAACCCCGCACAGGGGAAGGGCTGTTTTTCTTTCTTTCTATCACTGAAAGACAGACAGGAAACAGCGTTGATGGCATGTTGGCATGCAACTTTTATAGGTCTGTCTGAATTTCGCCAACTTGGAGAAGCGAGGATTACAACAAAGTTGAAGGAAGATGAAGAGCAGAAAGGGAAAACGCTCACTGCCATTGTGCCCTGAGGATTTTGTACGTGGCCAAAGGAGCTTCGACATTTTTTTTCAGACGTGAATTAGGTGTTACTGAGACTGTGGATAGTACCACCATTCAACGAGGAATGCGTGGATGTCCGTGACATGGAGATGTACAAGCCTGTTACGTGGAAAAGCAAAAAAGCGGAGGTCTTGGGCAGCGAAGAAAAGAACTGTTCAACAGTGCTTGTCATCCTGGGCAAACGTGCATGTCATGCTTTGCAGAACTCTTTAAAGGAGAGATGTAGGCTGTGTGTATGGACACGCCGCAGACATGTATGTATGCAGCAGATAGATGTCGGAGACTGTGCGCATGAGTGTGTGTGTGTGTGCAGTGTGCCAAGTTGTGTGTGATGAATTTGTGACGTTGAATCGGCCCATAACCCAATCTTCGTTCACTTAATGCAGTATTAACGTAGGTGGATTTGTGTCGCAGCGGGGGGGCCGAAATCGGAGGAGGAGGAAGAACCCGAACCCCCAGAGCCCTTCGAGTGGACGGAGGATTAGAGGAGAGAGGGGGTACTGACAGCACGTGCACACCGGAGACGGAGGAATACCCAGAGGAAAGAGCTGTGCACGTTGGTTGGAGCCTGGTGTGGCTGAAGAACACTGCTGTCGCCTCACAGGACGAGCACGTGCTGTCAGGCTGGACGTTAGGCGTTTGGTCTGGGTGGGGATGGTAGTGTTGTTGTTTTTTCTTTTTTTTTTTCCCCTCCATCACAGTTATGGTACAAGTCTTGAGTGAAATCTCAATGTGTTTGAAGTTTGACGCATAAGTTCCTTTCCACACACGTCCACTACACTACACTACACTACCAAAACGCCCCTAAAAGTTTTTTTTTTTTTTTTTAATAGATTTTTGTACTTTAGATCTTGATGTGTGTGTTTCATATATTTGTCTGCTGAATTCACAAAACAAATGTCAGGCGTTTCTTAATGGTCAGTTTGGTCAACATCTATTAAAAAGAAAAAAATACATGTAATGTGTTATATTTAGTTGCCGGTTCTGTGGTATTTTCTAAGGACTACAGCAGGTCAAGTATGATGTTTTGTGTGTAGTATGTCCAATGAATATTTCATTGGCCATTTTTCAGGGAAATGGCAGAGCCACCTTATGTGTGATCTTTTTCGGTGTGTGTTCTCTTTGAAACAAAAGGTGAAATCATTGAGCAAGTATAGCATGAGTTTTGTGTCCTCACTGTTCCAAGTTGTCGGCCGACGACATTTTATCCAAAGCGAAGAACAAGTCCATTAGTTTACGACATGCTATTTGTCTCTACCTCCATCGGGGGGTGCGTGCGTTCTGCCGGTTTACCTTGTCGGCTTTTCTGTGTGGCTTCAGTGCGTTTGTGAACAGCATGTCATTGAGGTACTGGATCAGTCGATGTTTCAGAATAAAGAAGAGCGATGCTTCTAGTTCTGTTTGTTGTCTTGCTTTTTCTTCATTCTGTTGTTGTTTGCTCTCTCTCTACCCCGTTCTCTGTCTCTGTATGTATTACGCGCGCGCACGCTTGTGTGTGTGTGTGTGTGTGTGTGTGTGTGTGTGTGTGTGTGTGAGAGAGAGAGAGAGAGAGAGAGAGAGACCCACCCTATTTCTCTATGCCTCATTTTATCTTTGCCTCTGGCTTCATTTCCGAGTCGCTCTCTCTTCCCCATCTTACTCCCCCCCCCCCCGACCCCTCCCACCCCCCTCTCTCTCTCATCCCATCTGTTCAAGTTTACCTCCCTACCTCCCTCCCTCCCGCTCTCTGTGTACCATCTCTCTCACATTCTGTCCCCCATCCCATTATCACTCTCCTTTTATTTTCTGTTGTCTCCACCCTTTCCTCCTTTGTCTCTTCCTCCACTCTACCTCTCTCCTTCCCTCCCCTTTCCTCCCGTTTTTTTCCTCCCCTCTCTCTCTGCTTCCCTCAGCTCTTCCATTTACCCCCCCCCCCCCCCCCCCACACACACACACACACATCCTCATTACCTTTATGGAGGCTGATGGAAAAAAAAAAAAAAACACTAACTGAATTGAACACCTCCCACTTGCTATCGCTTTCGCCACGCTCTTTTTCCTTTATCTCTTTCTCTCTCCCTCTACTGTTTCATGATTTCATCTTTCTTTTGTTCTGCCATGTCCCTTTGTGCTCTCTTTGTGTTTCCCCCTCTTTTACTGTGTTGTGAGGACGTGACAAGGATTGGATTAATTATCAAAAAAAAAAAAAAAAAAAAAAAAAAAAAAAAACAACCCAAAAAAACGCACACACGCACAGTTGTTGTTAGTCTGTTTAACGTCTGTTCACTACAAGTGATATTAGACGGCACACACAAGCACAGACAGACAGGCGCGCGCTTGCGCACACATGCCCGTGTGCACGCACGCGCTCTCACACACACCAACACAAACACGTGCGCGCAAATTCCGCTGATTGAATCCGGTGGATCATGGTGCCAGACGTACCTGTTGATATCAGAAACTAACGAAATAAGCGGAGTTGCTAAACGTTGACGAACTTTAACATTGTTATTAATTTCCTTTCCATTTAACATCGACTTCGTCTTCATTACAAATGAGATAAATGTCTGCAAGACCTGGACGTCCAAAGGAAATCTTTTTTTAGATTAGGTATCGGGCATCACTTTTGTTTTTCCTCGGGCACTTGCAGTGGTTTTGAACACAAACCGAGCTGCTCTGATCGAAACTCGTTACCGTCAGACAGGTGAACCTGGCATGTATGTATGATTTCTTTTCCCCTTTAAAAGACAAAAGGAGAAACAAACACACAGAAAAAAAGAACACGTCCGTGCGCAACACCGTAAAAAGCACACTACCTTAAAATAGAGTGTAGTAATTCCCTCACTTAATGCGCCAATCAGTTCCTGAGTTGGTTGGTTTTGTTTCTTGTTTTTTTTGTTTTTTCAACCTAATCGAACCTGTCGGGGGGGGGGGGGGGGGGGGAATATATATATATATATATATATATATATATATATATATATATATGTAATGCTGAACAATTAAGTAGTGGGGGAAAACAAGTGCAGGTTAACAATTCTTCCATCATTGTAGTAATGATTTGGCAAAGATTAGAATTGAGAGGGGAAAAAAAATTGAAGATGAAATAAATGGGAAAATGTATATCATAAATATGAAAACCCCTTCACTACTGCCTGAGGAAACTATGGTAATCCCTCCCGAAGACAGATCTATATGTGTCGCCTGCTCCGAGGCCTTTCGTCCCGCTGGATCGGACTCATCAGGGAGACACAGCTGATTGTGTCTGTGCTCTTGGCGTCAGATAGAGACACACCACAGTCCGTGGTGTTCCGACCACCAAGGGTTCGAAAAAGAATGCAACAGCACCCCCCAAGCAGCCAGCAAAAGGTAGTAGAATTAAACAAAACGAAAGTTTGGAGAGGAAAAAGTTGTTAAAAACTAAAAACATTACGCAAACAGTATAAAATGTAAGGGGCAATCTTTGAGCCTATGCTTGAGGATCCATCTAAGGATGCAAGGGAGATCAAAGATACGGAGCAGTCTGAGTGGTCGGCTCTGCTGTTCATAACCCAAGCATTGTCAGCGGCGGCTAAGATTGTGCAGAACAACCTTTCCTTGGATCTCGTTAGAGATGCAATCATCTACTGATTGACCAAACAGTATAATGCTGAACAATTAAGTAGTGGGGGAAAACAAGTGCAGGTTAACAATTCTTCCATCATTATAGTAATGATTTGGCAAAGATTAGAAATTGAGAGGGGAAAAAAAAAATGAAGATGAAATAAATGGGAAAATGTATATCATAAATATGAAAACCCCTTCACTAGCTGCCTGAGGAAACTATCGCAATCCCTCCCGAAGACAGATCTATATGTGTCGCCTCGCCTGCTCCGAGGCCTTTTGTCCGCTGGATCGGACTCATCAGGGAGACACACGGCTGATTGTGTCTGTGCTCTTGGCGTCAGATAGAGACACACCACAGTCCATAATTCTGTGGTGTTCCGACCACCAAGGGTTCGAAAAAGAATGCAACAGCACCCCCAAAGCAGCCAGCGAAAGGTAGTAGAATTAAACAAAACGAAAGTTTGGAGAGGAAAAAAGTTGTTGAAAAAAAACTAAAAACATTACGCAAACAGTATAAAATGTAAGGAGCAATCTTTGAGCCTATGCTTATATATATATATATATATATATATATATATATATATATATATATATATATATGTCCTTTTCTTCCGTAATTGCACGTACGGTCCAATGCAAGTCTTCTGGTGAGAAACTGTCATTTTGAAAAAAAAAAAGACAAGAAAGGAAGAAAGTCAACAAGGAGGAACTAGCCAACAACACCAGTTTTCAGGAAAACGGCCGCAAAGGTGACATCAGCACTGCCCAGACCGAAACCAGCGTGGAAGGACGATAACATCTTCATGAAGTACACAAGGTCAGGCATGCAATGGTCTGCTCCACCTCCCATATGGCTGCAAGACCTGGACCCTCACAGCAGGTCTGGCAAGAAGAATCCAAACCACGGAAATGAGGAGTTAACTGCAAAATACTTAACTTGAGATACACTGATCAAATCACCAACGAACTTAGTGCGCAAAACCGCCAAGCAGCACTATGGACTATATGAAGTTCTGATGACATCAGTTAGAGAAAAAAAAAAGAAAAACCAAACAACCAAAAAAAAAAACCCCTACCCGTGGAATGGTATCGCAAGGAAGACGGGGGGGGGGGGGGGGGGGGGTACAATGGACCGACAACATTGCAGAACAGACAGGGAAACCCTGGCCCAGACACACAACCCACAGAACTGGAGGAACCTGGTGAACAGTTCGTCAGCTGGGTGCCCCAGTGACTCTCCATGGAGGTGAGGGAGAAGACCACACACACACACACAAGACGGGCCTTCCTTTAGAAACGCTTCCTGCAAGTTGACATGCGCAGGTACATGACTGTGAAATGGAGAAGAAGACTACACACAAGACGAGTCTTCCTTTAGAAACGCTTCCAGCAAGTTGAGATGCACGGATTCATAAATGTCCAGAAATGCAACCCCCGCCCCCCCCCCCCCCCCCCCCCCCCCCCCCCCCCCCCAACTCGCCACGCTCCCTGACTAAACCTCTCGAGGAATTCCGCTCAGTTTATCACACTGTTCCTAGGGTCCATACTGACCGGGAGCGCTGCAAAATAGATGGCTGGTGACCATTTCAGAAGTTCAACTCGGAGACCCGCTCGCAAAATTACACATGCATTCATAGCGAGCATGTTGTCACTTGTAACCAGAGACAAGACAGGTGAAGACTTGTAACAATGAATGATGTGTGGGCCTGTGAATGCACCACGGAGACAAGAAATCAACACACGTATAGTAAAGCGAAAACAAACAAACAAACAAAAAGGCAGAGTGAAAGACAGTGAGGCAATAGGTAAAATCGCTAGCATGTGAATTTATGAAGGTAAGATAACATTCACCATTAAGGCCCACATCCACCGCAGTAAGACGATAGACGGGGGAACAACACCCCACGAGAAATGGGGCTGGCTTTTTTCTTTCTTTTTTTTTCTTCTTTTTTTTTTTTTAAACTCCAATTTTTCTTTTCTCCAATACTACATTACTGCTACCAGTACAACACGTCAAGATGGGCTGCGACAATGCCGACATCTGTTCCGGGTACCACTGGAATTCGACATCTCCACAATGGAGAGCTCGAGCAAGTGTGGTGCTTACCTACGAAGCTAAAACAAGGCACACCAATTTCACAAGACTATCGGGAAAGGCAGGCGGGCAGGCATCACACACACACACACACACACACACACACACACACACACACCAGGCCACGACTGTCTTGAACACACAATATTTAGTGGAGCCTCCAGGTCCTTCCCAAAACGGTACTTGGGATTAAACGGCCTGGTTTCCCATTCCGTGTCAAATCCAGGGTCATGTGATCTGTGAAACAAACAAGATGAATGTTGGCTAGAAGGTCTCTAGAAAGTGAATCTTTCTGATTATGAACAGAAGTTTAATGAGTATATTTCTTTCTTCTTTTTCTTTTTCATCCTTTTTTCCCTTTTTTCTTTTTTTTTTTCTTTTTTTCTTTTTTTTTTTTTTTTTTTCTTTTTTTTTTTTTTTTTTTTTTTTTTTTTTTTTTTGCTTTTAGACGGTGATCGTTTGTCATTTTAAACTGCCGTTTTTGTATATTTTTTTCTTTTCTTTTCTCAACCCCCCCCCCCCCCCCCTTTTTTTTTTTTTTCCTTTCCGTCTTTCTTATGTCTTTTATATTTATTTTTTTGTTTTTTTGTTTTTTTTTTTGTTTTTTTTTTTTTGTGTGTGTGGGTGGGGGGGGGGGGGGGGGGGGTGCATGCACCAAAAATAGTAACGCCCTCTGATTGGTGGGCGAAACGATCGGGATTCTCACTCCCGAACACACTGGGCGAGGCAGAGAAAGAAAGACAGAATCAACAGATGGAGATGGAGAGCGGACGACGACTGACCTCTGCTCTCTCCACTGCCTACGTGCACAGATGCAGGCCCGCTGCATCCCCAAACCGCACCCTCTCCCCTCACCCGTCCTTCTCCCCCCCCTTCTTCTTCCCCCTCCCTCCCGCCTCACCCTCACACAACACACACACACACACACACACACACACACACACACACACATTCATAGATTCGCCAGAACAAGTCTAGGACCTCTTCACTCAGTTCCGGAATGCGATAAACACACACACACACACACACACACACACACACACAGGCGCGCGACCATCACCACCACCAAAGTGAATGCGTCACATCTCGCGCCAATGGCCTGCTATCGTTCTCTCCCCCCCCCCCCCCCCCCCCCCCCCCCCCCCCAATCCACCATCCTCGCTCGCCCCCCTCCCCTTCCTTCTTCCCCCCTTCCTCCACCCTATCCGTCCTTCCCCCCTCCCCCTCTATCCCCCCATCCTCCATCGTCGCTCCCCCTCCCCTTCCTCCTCCCTCCCCCCCCCCCCCTTTCCTCACCCTACCCGTCCTTCCTTCCCCCCCCCCCCCCCTTCTCCGCATCTCTGACAGCCCATCCAAAGGCATCACGCACTGTGCAGTCGTATGATAAAGCACGACAGAGAGAGAGAGAGAGAGAGGGGGGGGGGGGGGGGGGGGGGGGAAGGGGGGGGGAGGCGGAGAATGGAATCGGGTGGAAAAACTCTGGGGGGAGGGAAAAAGAAGGAAGAAGGGAAAGGGAGACACAGAGGGACAAGGAAAATCGGACAAGAAAAAAGAGGGTCAAGGGGGTATAAAAAAACAAACAAGGACCACAAGGGACAAGGACAACAAACAAGTCAGGGACAAGGGAAAAAAAGAAGGAAAGAAGCCAGGAAAGACAGAAGGCAAGAAAGACAGAGGGACAAGGAAAGACACAGAGGGACAAGGAAAGACACAGAGGGGCAAGGAAAGACACAGAGGGACAAGGAAAGACAGAGGGTCAAGGACAAGACACAGAGGGTCAAGGAAAGACACAGAGGGTCAAGGAAAGACAGAGGGACAAGAAAGACACAGAGACAAGGAAAGACAAGGAAAGACACACAGGGGACAAGGAAAGACA
>JADBJO010001757.1:207500-210000 GCA_016801955.1 Conus betulinus
GTTCATGCGCGTATGTGTGTGTGTGGCGTGTGTGCGTGCGTGCATGCGTGCGTGCGTGCATGGGTGTGTGTGTGTGTGTGTGTGTGTGTGTGTGTGTGTGTGTGTGTGTGTGTGTGTGTGTGTGTGTGTGTGTGTGTGTGTGTGAGAGAGAGAGAGAGAGAGAGAGAGAGAGAGAGGAGAGAGAGAGAGAGAGCTGTGTAGTGTTGTGTAATCTGAAATGTTTTGGTTATGTGCTTGTGGTACGTTTGTGTGGATGTGTGTCAGAGTGTTTCAAACCGAACTGTGCTTCTGCGGACAATGATTTTTTTGTTTTTCTGGGGTTGAAAATCAATACACAGCCATAAAAAGACCCCAGTGCATTTTCCTCAAGACAGCGCACACCACCACACACCACCACACAACACACACACATCACACACACCACCACACACCACCACCACACCACCACACACCACCACACACCACCACACAAACACCACACAACAACACCACCATCATCTGCACGCTCTGATTTGGAGGCTGGGGTCTCCTGGCGCTCATGGCGTACAATCTATCGACTTTTTTTTTTTGCTGTGGCCCCCCACCCCCATGCCCTGCTTTCATGGTGATACGTAGGGACGCACCAACTTTCGGAAGAGAAGGCCAGTTTGGCCGTTGGTATGGATGACACGTTACATATAGCATGCACCTTCCCCGAAGCTGGAGTATGGCTGCCTTAATGGCGGGACAAAAAACAACAACAAAAAAAAAAAACAAAAAAAAAAACGGTCATACACACAAAACCCCATTCCCTTTGTTGGGTAGATGGGATTCATCCTTGCCTTTCTATACTGGGATGTCCGCAGGAGTATCAGCCTGCGTACGCAGAAGAGATTCAGATTCAGATTCAGAAAACTGTATTATCTCTCGTTTAAAAGAGAAATTACATTCGTGACCGCTGCCCTAAAAGTTAAGACATACATATTTATAGTTTTACAAACGTGACACTGAAAATTAAAATGACTTTCAAACAATAAAACATGCGTGTATCACCAAAATGGGAATTTCAATCTTTCTCCTTTTTGGTAGTGCGAATAAAGCATGCACTCAGCCACTCATAATTATATATACATACATGTGTGCACGTAGAGAGAGAGAGAGAGAGAGAGAGAGAGAGACAGAGAGAGAGACAGAGAGAGAGACAGAGAGAGAGACAGAGAGAGAGAGGGGAGTGGGGGGTCATTTATCAAAAATCATTAAGATAAGACATATTCCAGACATTTCTATTCCTCACCGCTCCAGAACATGCATGAAGAAGTGACGCATGGATCCTGCGCACATAGGCCAGCTCAGCGGAAGCGCGCCTTGCAGCGAGGAGTGTTCACTGACAGTCAGGTAAACAAGCAGACGGACTCCGAGAGAACGACACTTGGGCTCGGAGAGGGCGGACCGGCTAGCTGGTAGTTAGTTCAAGGGAGCTTCGTGGTGCTGACAGTGAGACTACTGACAGACCAGTGCCGGGGCCTCCAGTTGATAAGAGGATAGTGCTGCCCTAGCACTGCGACACAACAGCCGTTAGCACGGCAGGTACGGTTCGGACATTTACGCACTACCAGACTCGGGGACTTAGATGCTGAAACTCGTAGAGAAAGAGACTCGGACTCGACCTAGTAGTTGGGGCCATTGGAGGGCTTTGGAAAAGAATCCTGACGACCCCCCCCCCCCCCCCCCCCTCCAAGCCAGTGTACGTGTCTAGACTCATCCGGTGAGGTAGAGTGTGTGTGTGTGTGAGTGTGCAAGTGCTTCAGTATACAAAAAACTTCTCCACCGAAGTGTATGGAAAAACACTTTAGCGACATCAGTCTCCACCTCCTCTCCACGCCCGCGTCCTCGGTGAGATCGTGCCGAGATGGCCGGTTGTCGGAAAGTTCACGGGCGCTGTCGTCGGACGAACGTGGTGGTGGCTCCCGCCAGGGAGCGCTGCTCACTCACGCCGGCTCCACGACTAAGCGAGCGTCGTGCATGGCGAGAGAAGGGCGCTTAACAGGCGGCGCCTTGCCACTGAACAACCACAAAAGGGGGTCTGTCAACGGCGCGGGGTCTCCGTTGGCGGGTTATCTCCTGGCGGCCTGACGGTACTGACTGTTCCCTGTGGGGTTGAAGGCGCTGGGGATGCTGTGGGCTAAGTGAGATTGCGGCCGTGGACAGGGAGGTGGAGTGAGGTGGGGGTGGGGGTGTGAGGGGCGGTGATGCCAGTGAAGTGGCATGGAGGATGACAGAGTAAAAAACAAACAAACAAGCATCAACAACAAGAAGAAGGAGAAGAAAGAAAGAAAGAAAGGACTCACAGACAGACAAGGGACGTAAACCCTGCCAGTGCTCACTCTCCATCTCTCAGGCCACAGACGCACGCCCCCCCCCCCCCCCCCCCCCCCCTTTTTCTCTCGCCCATAATCGCCAGAGCAGGTCAAGGGTCTCTCCACTCAACGTAGAATCCGATTAAGAACACACACTCTCTCTC
>JADBJO010001757.1:222500-230000 GCA_016801955.1 Conus betulinus
AAGAATTTCGTAAATGGAATAATGCGACCTAGTACACGTGAGAGTCGGACAGCTATGTCATGTAACAAATCCTTTGCTCTACGTGTACATCAGACCACTAAAACAAAAAGGAAACAAACAAAAAAGAAATCCGTTAGAAATATCTGCCAAGTGGATGAGACTTGATCAGATTTACAGCCAAATTGGCTAGACTCCACACATTTTCTGGGTTGGGACAAAAAACACACTATGCAATGTTAAAGGTAGATTTTTAGACAAAATTTTATCATGAAGACATTGAAAATACGCTTTGTTATGGAACATTCAAGTAAAAAATGAGATACATTAAGATTTTGACCACAGACACACAAAGGAGATGGTTTTAAAAACCTGCCTAACCAACCATCCACCCGTATTCTGTGCAATAAATTTCGATTCGGAATAGAACCTGGCGGACTTATACAATGACTGCTGGGGGCAGTAAGATTCCATCTGTTCTTCTGAATGGCAGCTTCAAAGTACTGTGTTCTTCTCTGGTCCCAGAGCGTTTTTGTCAGAATATTGTTTATTTCAAGAACCGAATAAGGAATATCACATAAAACTGTATTCGATTTGCACATTGAAGCCTCTTTTTGCACAGGTATCAGCCAGTTCATTCCCTCGAAGATTGCAGTGACCGGGTACCCATAATAATGTTTATTTTAGAACCTCGCATCATTAACTGGTGAATTGAAAATGAAAATTTCACTGATGAGATCAGGACGACTTCATGTATTTTGACGGTGTAAAGCCGTTAATGCAGACTTGGAATCTGACAAAATCAGTATTCTTTCTGGTAAGACTTGCATATCAAGAATGAAATCAATAGCTTTCATAAGAGCAAATAACTCGGCAGTGAAAATAGAACAACCTTTGGTAATATGAAATCTTTTTTCAATGTTAAGGGAAGGTATCACGAAAGCAGCACCAACCTCAGAAGTACACGAAACTGAACCATCAGTGAAAATATGCAGATAAGATTATATTCAGTGTAAATCAATTCTTTAACAAGAGAAGCAAGCAAAAGTGGATTCTCATTTTTTTAGTAATATTACCATAAGAATAGAAAATATCTGCTTGCTTCATCAACCAAAGGGGGGAAAGGGTATTTGGTCAATTTAACAATGTTGTCAAACGAAAAGTCGCATGCATGTAAAAGAGGAGACACATAATCAAACAATGAAGTATATGCCTTTTTATCCCGTATCTCTCTAGAAACGTAGGTGCTTTCATCAAGTTCAGAGGTAACTGAGTTAGGGACTGTTCTTGCTCGTGTTGAGTAGCTACAAGCACAGAGCATCCTATGTTCATTTAATGGCAAAACTCCTGCCTCTCTGTAAGTCATATCAATTGATGCCCATCTTGGAAGCCCCAAAGCAATTTTGAATGACCTAAGGAATCAATACTAGTTAACTTATGTAACTCTGTCTTTGGTGCAGTAAAAATACTTCTTGACCATAACTTACAATCCAACGAACTGTCCCTAAGGCGACATGGATACGATTAGATCCACAATTTATTAGAGGGATTCCAGTTAGGACTCGCAGTAACGCAATTTTCTTTCTTGCCTTTTCCACGAGATGATTTATATGTTTACTCCAGAATAGTTTATAGTGAAAAATAATGCCTAGAAATTCTACTTGCTTACTTGGGAAAATGAAAAAAATCACCTATTTTTACTTTTACAGCGTCCCCACCTTCAAAATCGATATTTTTCTTTGTAAATGTAATAAAAACCGATTTGTCCGTTGATAGGTTAAAACCGTTTGAATTCAAATAATTAACAAGTTTACTGACAGCAAATTGAAACTGTTCAACAATTTTATTACGCTTGATTTTGTTTTTTGTAAATTACAATCTACATTTTTCCACATTGCAATATCATCTGCATAAGCAGTTAAAGTTGCCCCTTTCGTGTCAATCTGGTTAAGATCATGAAGCATTAATGAGAAGAGGATTGGAGAATTTACACTTCCTTGAGGGACACCCATGTTAACATATCTTGTACCTGACAGCACTCCATTTAGTTTTACTTGTAGCGTTCTCCCAGATAAAAATGATTGTAAAAACATGTGGAAACGACCTTTAATCCCAATTTCATGAGCCTTGGACAATAATTTAAAATGCCAAACGGAATCGTACGCTCTATGAATATAAAAAAAAACGTGGCTAAAGTGGAGTGTCGCTTAGCCAGGCTTTTTTGACGTGTGAAGCTAAAAGACTAACACGATCAATGACACTCCTCCCTTGTCTGAAACCAGCTTGAAATATTGGCAAAATCCCATTCTTTTCAAGGAAATGTTCTAATCTGAATTTCATTATCCTCTCAAAAAGTTTTCCAATGTGAGGAGTCAAAGAAATGGATCGAAAATTAGACGATTTTCTTTTTGATTTTCCTTGTTTATGGATAGGTACAACTGTTGCTTTCTTCCAAGCCATTGGCAGCTTTCCGGACTTCCAGCATAATTGGAAGAACTTTAATAATTTTTTCAAAAAGCATTGTGGAAAATGCTTTATCATATTGCAAGAAATGGGATCAAATCCTGTCGCAATTTTACCAGATTTTAAAACGGCGAAGTGAGTAAAGAAGCTCCTCCATTGTTAGATTTTTATTAATATATAACGTGTTGTCATTGTCATGTGGTTCAGTGTTTCTCCCTTAGTTTTCAATAGTTCTTCTTCGTTCTTGCTCTTTTTTAGGCAGATGTTCAGTCTGACTCATTGCTGCAAAAGTGTCAGCAAATAGTTCAACTTTCTCCTCGTTTGTTTTATAGATTTTATCGTTTTCGATCAAGACAGGATCTGGGAGATTAAAAGAACCTTTAGATTTTCTGATTTCTTTCCAAAGTAAAGCGCTATCGTTTGGGTGTTTGGAACAGTTGATGACTAAGTTTTTGTAATATTGCTGCTTTGCAAAAGCAACAACTTTGTTACTATTGGTGTTAGCTTTTTGTATTCAGCATGTAACTGTTCCACTCTACTTTTAGGTTTGCGTATGACGGCTTATCATCCAGCTTTTGAAGGCCGCAGTTTTCGCACCCACGCCAACTTCACACGCAATATTCCACCATGGGTTTGATGCTTTCTTTAGATGATTCTTTAATTTGACTTTTGGGATTGCAGAATCTGCAGCCTTAAGTACACGTTTTCTTAACTCAAAATAAAAGTTTTCCAAATCTTCCTCCAACACTGTATTTTGATTGAAATTTAGAAAAAGACGAACCTGCTGTCAAAATTTGATTGAAAAGCGCCTAATCAGCCTTATCTTCATTACATTTAGTGCATTCAGAATTGTAGATTGTTTTTTTTTCCGGGCTCACTACAAGTTGGATTCAATAGGGAGATGATCACTGCCTAACGGTATTTGATGAACCTGCCAAGTACACAAAGGTTTATGTCTGGGGAAACTAAAGACAAATCTATCCACACACACACACACAACACACACACACACACACACACACACACACACACACACATACACACACACACGCACGCACGCACGCACGCACGCACGCGCGCGCACACGCACACACACACACACACACACACACACACACACACTTTTCTTTTCTATTTCTCTCATACTACTCTGAAACCCAAAGTACAGACTCGCGTCAAAGACCTCTGGCAAGAGAACTGGAACACGCGGGCAGACGGACAACAAACGCCTGACAGAGTTCCTGTTGTCCGTCACTGGTGGCTCTGAAGGAGAAAAAACAAGAGTTGTGCCCCATTACCCACAGACCACTCCTTTCACACCCGCTTGTACCCCTCGTCAAGACACTCCGCGATGCCTTCCACGTGATGACCCCCCCCCCCCACCCTCCCCACTAAAAACACATTCTCACAGACCATTGGAACCACGGGGTGTCAGACAAAACCACTCTACAGCTGACTCCACTCAAGCCTTGCTCAGAGATTTTCCACACATGACCTACATTTTGAGTTCACGAAACAGATATAATAGGTTTTCATCCGGACTGATAATTCTATGGAAGAGAGACGTCAAAAAAGCAATTTTTTCGGTTGGTGGTTTATCAAAAATGTGTTTTTGGTTAAATAAAGCAATGTTTGTTTTGGTGGTTTATCAAAAATCTGTTTTTGGTTGACTGTGGATTTGAAAAAAAGAAAAAGTTGTGTAAGTAACTGATTGGGCGAGATGACAGCCCTGATATGAAGGTCCATCACGATTGGCTGGGCTTTAAAGAACAGAAATGACAATGAATCAGCTGTACTGTGATCTGTCTTGTACCCAAGCCGTTAACAGGCACAGCCCCCGTTCGTGTTTAGCTGTCGGTCAGTGGCCCTGACCGATTGTGGAGTCGCAGGGCGCCGAAATTTTCGCTATTTTCAGCTACAAAATCACCCGAAACGAGAGGAGACCCGAGAGGGGAGAATGAAATGGAGAGAGTCTTTCAGGAGGAGAGAGCGAGAGTGTGAGAGAGTGAGAGAGTGCCCAGTGGAAGAGGAATCAGAGAGAGAGACGATGTACGAGAGAGAGAAACAGAGAGTGAGACACAGGGAGGAGAGCGAGAGAGTGAGGGAGTGGAGAGATGAAACGAAACGAACACCGTTACGAAATGTAATGCCATTAGGCTGTAAACGCCAATTATTAGCAAATCAGCGCGATGTCCAACAACACAAAACGCGGACTGGATTTCGATCTCATTGACATGAAAACCACAGGCTGTTCTTTTCTTCACCCACGCGCGGCGTGCGCGCGTTGGTGTGTATGTGTGCTTGTGTGTGTGTGGGTGTGTGTGTTGTGTGTGTGTGTGTGTTTGTGTGTGTGTGTGTGTGCTGTGTGTGCGTGCAGTAACGTGTGTGTGTGGGTGTGTGTGTGTGTTTGTGTGTGTGTGTGTGTGGGTGTGGTGTGTGTGAGTGCGTGCGTGGCGTGCGTGTGTGTGGTGTGTGTGTGTGTGTGTGTGTGTGTGTGTGTGTGTGTGTGGCGAGTCGGGATTGATGTGTTCTTCCGCACTGTGCTGTGTTCTGAGTTCGTCCGATCCGGTTTCCGGCACGGCCAGTTCACTGGCGTCACCAATAGTACCGAGACCAGCACCAACCTGTTCAAGACGTCTGTTCTGCTGTTTTGCTCTCTCTCTTGACTCTCGTCGCAACCTGGGGGGAAAGTGGGGGGGTGGGGGAGAGGGGGGGGGGGGGCTTCTTCCTGTACTGAACTCTGCGTTCTCCGGTTCAGCACAGGACTGCCATTGTTGTGACACTGGGCTGACCGGCTTCAGTCGCAGAGCGAGACCACTGTGTTGCTGCATTCTCCAGTTATTTTCCAACTTGAAAACCACAGTTTTCAGTCAGCAGGGAGTTTAGGGCTGGTCTCCGCAGTCGCGGGAAGGTACAGTAACTGGCATTCTCGCAGGAAAATTGAGAACAATTGCTGCAGCTGAAATAGATGGCGACCCCTGTCGCTTCGTGGAATCAAATCAACGAGAGAGAGAGAGGAGAGAGAGAGAGAGAGAGAGAGAAGGAGAGAGAGAGAGAGAGAAGGAGAGAGACATACAGAAACAGAGAGACAGAAAGAAAGAGAGGATGGAAGCAGGGAATTGAGATCTGGGAGATAAATATGAGGGGAGGTGGGGGTGGTGGTAGTCCTGGGGGGCGGGGGGGGGGGGGGGGGGGGGGGGGGGGGGGGAGGAAGCCAACATCTTTGATTCAGTACGAGATGTCATCGCAGCAGAGGAGAAGGATAGATGTGTTTGACAGAAGTGGAATCATCATTGATTAAGGTGTGCCACACACACATCTTCAACAAGTGAACTCCCCGATCTTTGGTCGAAGTCTTCAGAAAAAGTGGAGGAAGGTCTCTCCAGAAAGGTGCAGGGATCTACGGAAAGGCGGAGGATCTACAGAAAGGCGGAGGATCTACAGAAAGGCAGAGGATCTACAGAAACGGCGGAAGAGGGGGTCTTCAAAAAGACGGTGGAGTCTTCAGGGGACGGTCTTCGGGAGGGTGGAGGAGAGTCGTTGAGAAAGGCGGAGTGTCACCAGAAAGGTGTGGAGAAGGGCCTTCAGAAAGGTTCTGCAGAGAAAAAAACGTGGGTGAAGATCTTCAGAATGATGGGTAGGCGCCTTCGGAGAGACGGGGGGGGGGGGGGGGGGGGGGGGGGGGGGGGGGGGGGGTCTCTCAGAAAGATAGAGTGGAGTGGCAATCTTCAGAAAGGCAAAAAAGGAAAGGCTAGCAGAAAGGTGGAAAGCCGTTTTCGGGAAGATGGTCAGTCATCAGGATGGCAGAGTAAAGCTGATCAGAAAGGCGCGACGAAAGTCTCCAGAAAGGGGGATAACCGCTGTGCTGCAAGGCCTGGGTGGCGGGAAAGAGCAGAGAGACCAGTGTTGTAGGGAGGCTGGACACAAGACAAGATGTGATGGACGACACATAAGACATGGACAGAGGAACAGATAGAAGGAGAGTGAGACAGAGAGTGGGAAGGAGGAGATGAAGAAGAAGAAAACAAGAACAAGAAGAAGAAGAAACAACAACAATAACAACAATAAAACAACACAACAACAGGAAAAAAAGGAAGGGGAAGACAAAGACAGAAGGAAAAAAAAAAAACACATCGGATGAATAGACCAACACCAACAGCACAACGACAACAAGAAAAAAAACAAGAAAAAAAGAAAAGAAAAGAAGAAATATACAAACGAAATTAAAGTCATCAGATGAAGAGACAAACACCAACAACACAACGACAACATGAAAAAGAGGGGAGAAAAAAAAAAGAAGACGAAAATAAGGTCATCGGATAAATACAACCAACCACACACAGTTCTAAACATCTTTTTCATCTGTTTATTCGTTCGTTTTCTCATTTACCTTTTGGTCTTCCAACTTTCTTGTCTAATCAGCCCAGTTCACTTACTACGAATCCACTTCAGTGTTCACACTGTCTGGCAATTTTCCACAGACTAAACAAAACGAGCACGTGCTGAACCCAGAGATCCTCCCGATTCCAGCTGGGAGAACGTCCAGCCTGCTTTTGGAACATCTGACCTCTCTGCTGGCCCGACCCCAGTGGAACCATTACGATTTCTATGGCTGAACCTGAGAAGGCCCCATGGCCCACTCTGGACCCTGGTTCTGCTTACGACCGTCACGAATGAGGTCCTGCCTCCATCCAGGAGCTGTCTGTGTGGGGGAGGAGGATGGCGAAAGAGGAGAGGACGGACTTGGCGTGGGAATTGTCAAGTTTTATGCACTGTCTGGGACCGGAAAATCTCTCTTGTGTCTTTCTCTCTTTGTCTGTCTGTCTGTCTGTCTGTGTGTGTCTGTCTGTCTGTGTCTGCCTCAGCGTGGTGCGTACGGCGTGTAGAATGGCTTTGGGATAACATACGTGTATAGATGTGCATCCTCCCACCCCCCCCCCCCCCCCCCCACCCCCACCCCCAACGCACACACATCTCAACTCGCACGCCTCCAACACGTACAAACACGCGCCCTGCTCTCTCTCTCTCTCTCTCTCTCTC
>JADBJO010001757.1:242500-253903 GCA_016801955.1 Conus betulinus
AGTGAAGTCTCAATCCATCATTCTCCCCAGCATCAAATGCCGTCGCAGTCTTTTTTGGTGTTGTTTTCATGCATCTTGAGGTGCTTCATCTTGAGAGGAGAAAGTCGGCTGCTTTCATCTCCCCATTTCCTCCCGTAATCTCAGGAGGCAATCAGATCTGAAGATGGATTAGGACTGGGTTGACTGCTCACCATTGTATATTAATTTCTGCAGGAGAACATTTTCTCCGTTCACTTGAAAACAATCTGACTGCAGCTGCTGAGCTTGATGAGAGGAGAGAGAGAGAGAGAGAGAGAGAGAGAGAGAGAGAGAGAGAGAGAGAGATGAGAGAGAGAGAGAGAACTGAGACAGAGGGGGAAAGAACGAACGAACGAACGAAAATGTTGTTTAATGAGGGAAGAGAATAAGCACAAGTCAGTGGCTGTTTTTTTTTTTTTTTTTTCCCATCCAGCCCTCAAACAATAAATACGTGGAAGAAATCATTGCATCGAACTGCATATAAATTCATAAACAACAATGAATACATGGCAATTTAGAATAAGAGAATGCACAATATAACTAGAGGAAGAGAGTGTGGGAGAGAGGGAGGGGGAGGGACACAAAGACAGAAAGAGATGGGGACTTGGAGACACAGAATAAAGAGACGGAGTCTCTGACACAAGGAGAGATAGAAGAAAGAAGAAGAAGAAGAAGAAGAAGAAGAAGGAAGAGGAGGAAGGAGGAGAAGGAGGAGGAGAGAGAGAGAGGAGAAAGCATAAAAAAAATTGCCACACATCAAAAATGACAAATTACAATGAAGAAGAGTCGTCAGGGAAAAAAAAAATCAAGTCATGCAATGGAGAAAAAAAGGCTGAGAAAGACACCAGACATGCCCCAACTCAGCAGCAAACGACAATTCCATACACGTCCCCCCCCCCCCCCCCCCCCCCCCCCCATCAACTTTCAAAAAACGACAAGAGAAGGAAGAAGGAGATCAAGATAGGATGACAATGAGAGAGAGAGAGAGAGAGAGAGAGAGAGATAGAGAGAGAGGAGGGAGAGAGAGAGGGAGGGAGGGAGTGAGGGAGGGAGATAGCCAGACCGAGAGAGAAGAGAGATAGAGAGGAGAGAGATAGAGAGAGAAGAGAGAAAAGACCACAGACAGACAGACAGACAGACAGAACAGAGAGGAAGGGAGAGAGAGAGAGAAAGAACCGAGAGAGAGGAGAGAGAGAGAGAGACAGAGAGAGAGAGAGAGAGAGAGAGAGACAGACAGAGAGAGAGATAGGGGCGGTGGGGTGGGGGGGGGGGGAGAGAAGCACAAGGATTTTGTTCGACTTGATGTTTGTGTTTGTTTTTGTTGTTTTTCGTGTCAAATGGAAGCTGCTTCATTGTTGTTGAGACTGACGGTCCTCGACAGGACAGAGGGAATCGTGCCAAGGCCGTGAGAAACCTGCACACTGGCCCTCTGACACAAACTGCAGCATGGCTTCTTGAGAGATAGAGAGAGAGAGAGAGAGAGAGAGAGAGAGAGAGAGCAGAGACAGAGGGACAGAGAGAGAGGGAGCAAAGAGAGAGAGAGAGGGAGGGAGGGTGAGAGAGAGGGAGAGAGGGAGAGAGAGGGGGGAGAGGCGGGAAGAGAGAGGGAGAGGAGAGAGAGAGAGAGGGAGAGAGAGAGGAGAGGGAGGGAGAGGAGAGAGAGAGAAAGGGGGAGAGAGAGGGAGGGAGAGAGAGAGGGAGGGAGAGAGAAATGGGGAGAGAGAGGGGGAGAGAGAGAGGAGAGAGAGAGAGAGAGGAGAGATAGAGAGAGAGAGAGGGATAGAGAGAGAGGGGGAGAGAGGGAGAGAAAAAGGGAAGGAGAGAGAGAGGCAGAGAGAGAGAGGAGAGAGAGAGAGGAGAGAAGGGGAGAGAGGGTCGGAGAGAGAGAGAGAGAGAGAGAGAGAGAGAGCGAGAGAGAGAGAGAGGAGAATAGAAGAAGAAAGAAGAAGAAGAAGAATGTCATAATCGCTTTTAGCGGTTCCTGACACAGAAATGGCTATTCAAACGAACAAATAATATAATGGATGAACAAATAGAGAAAGAAAGAACACAAAACAAAGCAAAGAATCCCAAGAACAATTTCAAGAGAGGACTAACATCCCAGCGGCAAGGAGAGGAGAAAACGTGCACATTCGTGCTCTCCCTGACGGTTGCGCGCGACTAGCTGCTTGTGCGAGATAACACTGACATGGCTTCCTTTTATCTCCCCCTTCAATCAACCCGCACAGTGGCAACAAGGGACAATGGCAACAAAGGGACAGGGGGGGAGTCGCAAGGTTGCCGACACCGCTGGAATCACGCAGAGGTTGTTTGTTTGTTCGTTTGTTTGTTTGCTTTGTTTTTTGGCTAGAGGCTGAACTGCTGCGCTGAGGAGAAATTAAAAACAAACAAACAAACAAACAAACA
The DNA here is from genome assembly GCA_016801955.1 of Conus betulinus. NCBI lineage: Eukaryota > Metazoa > Mollusca > Gastropoda > Neogastropoda > Conidae > Conus > Conus betulinus. Next base: position 244,925 of record JADBJO010001757.1, read on the forward strand.
AAACTGTGAAGCAGTTCTGCGAGCGTGTTGTCCAATTTTAGGAAAAAAAAAAGAAAAAGAAAAGCCAGCGATGCCATGCGACATTTTCCAGCTCCGTCGGAAGGCATTGCTCATTGTGAAATCTCACTTCGCAGTGAGAGACTGCTGAAACGATTCCAGGAAACAAAAAAAAAAAAAAAAAAAAAGAAAAAAAAAGAGACATGCTTGGTCACTCCCATTGCTAGCTAGCATCTCCCCCTCACGCTTCGGTTCTTTTTCTTCAACCAACGTGATGACAAAACCAGCCCGCAGCGAAATCCTCCCCCCCCTCAACAACCCCCCCCCCCCCCCCCCCCCCCCCCCCCCCCCCCCCCCCCCCCCCCCCACCATCCTTCCCCCGTGCGAAAGCTACTCATAGTAATGGAAATGGCAGCCCTTCTATCAATCGATTAACAATGACCTCAGCCTTTATCATGTTCAGATTTTTTTTTTTTTCAGCGGGTCTGTCCCATTTTGTCTACTTTTTGGATTGAGTGGTGAGGCGGTGGTCACGTGTGCCAACCAGCAGCGCTGTTCATTGGCTCTTCATGGCAGACGCACGAAACACATGTTGCCACATAGACCACTTCATGAAACACAGAGCATGTGGGTTAGAAAAAAAAATGTAAAAAACCTGTTTCATAGTATTTATTTGATCATTTACTAATTAATTAATCAAATAATCTATCTATCTATCTATCTATCTATCTATCTATCTATCATGGATTTTTGGAGGTGGGTGTGGGTGGGAGAGGGGGTGGATCTTCAAAGAGTCATTCTACTAGCAAATGTGAATCGTTTGAACTTTTTACCATTGAATGTTGTGGACTCATAGTCGTTTGACATTTCGTAGATTTACTGACCTCTGTCTTCTCTGGTGACGATGCAGCGTTCTCAGACAACAAAAGCAGACGACACGTGTGGGTTTCCTTTCTGCGAAAAAGAGCGCTTGGATACATTGACTGTTCAGTCTCTCTGTTTTTCTTCGCTTGCTGACTCTGACTAGGTAGACTGATTGTTTAGCTCACGCCTTCTCGCTTGTTTATTTGTCTGAGAGCTGGATGATGCAAAAATTGCTACAACCGATTTTCACAAAACTCGGTGAAAGATCAAATTTTTTTTATTGAGGACGGATCCATTAAATTTGGATGCGGATTCGATGCATGGATCCAGATTCAGAGGCGGATTCAGGATCGGTTCAGCAAGATTTTGGGGGAAAAACTGAAATGATTTCGCAAGAACCCACCAAATAGATTTCTCCATGATTTCGCAAAATCTGCTGAAGGGATTTCAGCACGGATTCGCAAAATCTACTGATCTCGCAAAATCTCTTCAAAATATTTCACACCATTTTTTTTTTCAAAAACTACAAAAGGGATTGCACCATGATTTCGTAAAAAAACTACAGAAAGGCTTTCACCATGATCATGCAAAAATCTTTAGAAGAGACTGCACCACGATGACGACGCAAAAACCGCCCAACCGATTCATCGCAAACTTGGCGAAAAGACGGAAAGTGAGCCCACGGACGAATCAACGAAATTTCAGTGCGGATCCGGATCGATGGGCGGATGGATGATCTGTGGGACGGTGGCAGGATCTAAGCTCTCCCGGGTACTCTTAAGGTTTTTAATTGCTTGTTTTGAAACAGCCACAATATATTTCTGTCATATATACCACGGCTGCTCTTGTTCATGTAAAAATTCTAGTAAAGTTTTTTTTTTTTTTTTTTTTTTTTTTTTTGCGAGTGACCGTGGTACTACTCAGAATACGCCTTTGGTGTTATCACTACATAATGATAATTGTTTATGTGGTCTTGACGATGAGGTTCGTGAAAATTCCACCTGAACGAAACAGATGCAGCAGCACTGTTCCATTTCATTAACTTGATCATTCCATTGTTGACTTCAGGGGGCACTTCTCTCAAGGACTGTCAATCGTTTTGTAGATTGTAAATGCTTGTAACAAAACGCGACGGTCATTTTCTACAGAACGATTTACGCAACGATATAGAGCTGACTTGTTGGAAGCTTGTGTGATAAAGTTTTCACCATGTCAAAGGCACTCACAGGACGATTACTAGAGGAAGGGTTGGGGCTATCGCTGATCACCATTTTGTACAGCGCGTTTGTCCTTGTTCAGGATACCAGAACCGTGGACCCCGAGAGAATAACCGAGCTGTAAGTTGCGACTCCTGTTCGTCGATTGGTTCGTTGGCTGGTATATGCGTGAACTGCTACATAGTATACGTGATCTGCAGGTGTCGCAGAGATGCACAGGGCACACGGTTAGTGCCTCTCTTCATCTCCCTTCATTTGCCCCGTTGTTGGTCTTGTTCGCTTGCGCAGGTGACTGACCACTTCTGGTGAGAGACAACTGTTCCGCCGAAAGGGTCGCCCCACTCAAGAGTACCACGTACGCAATCTTTGTTCTTGTCCACAGAACGGCGAAGTCGGCCTATTGCCTGCACGTGACCTGCACGTGACCTTTGCCAGCGCGTGCACCCACCGTGCGTGTGCTTCAAACATGACAACATGACACTGTCAGTTGTTGTAAGGGGGGGGGGGGGGGTGGACAGACAGACAACATGACACTGTCAGTGGTGAAGGGGGGTGGGACAGACAGACAACATGACACTGTCAGTGGTGAAGGGGGGTGGACAGACAACATGACACTGACATGACACAGTCAGTGGTGAAGGGGGTGGACAGACAGACAACATGACAGTCAGTGGTGAAGGGGGGGCAGACAGACAACTGTCAGTGGTGAAGTGTGGCGGACAGACATCCAACCCGTCAGCAACAGGCAGGCTCGGAGCCAGTCAGACCCACAGGAAGTGGTGGATGCCTTCAAAGTGCGCCACGCAATTCCACTCATTATGAGGCGAAGACGCTGCTCCAGTCTCCTCTTTATTCTTCATAGGACCGTTTAAATGCGTTATGTTCGATTGCACACAACCCCGTGATTTGTGTGTGTGTGTGTGGGTGTGTGTGTGTGTGTGTGTGTGTGTGTGTGTGTGTGTGTGTGTGTGTGTGCGTGCGTGCGTGCGTGCGTGTGTGTTGTGTGTGTGTGTGTGTGTGTGTGGTGTTCGTTCGTGTGCGCGTGCGTGAGCGCGTGTGTGTGTGAGTGTTTGAAATTTTTCTGCTTCTCAGCAACAATTGCTTCGTACTGCATGTAAAATGAAAGAAAGAACAAAGCTAAAAGTCACACGTTCCAAAATGCCTTAATGCAGCACGACATTTAATCCTTTGATGCATTGTGTCTGAGAAGATAATAATAATAAAAAATAAGTTCCAGAAGTTGCTGAACAATCTCCAGGAATGCTTACGAACTGCGCAATTTGACCTGAAAGTGAGAAGAAAAACACGTGGTTTATAACTTGCCAATTAGAATTTTAAAAAAATCCTTATATTTTTTAAGCGAAAAGAAAGTTTGAACGAAAGAACACATTTTGAAAAGAAAAGGCATAATCTGGAGGTTGGAAGCCGGGAGTAGAAGAAAGCGTTACGAGAATGTGCCAGAAGAAAGGAAAGGACAAAAAACAGACAGAGATTGAACACAGGAGAGGCAGCTTCGCAAGGAACACGGGTCAACAGCAAAAAGGGAGTCCAGGTGGAATTGCCTTGCAGATTCAAATATTTTGTCGACGGTTGAAAATAGGTAGAAAACGAGGATAACTCGCCTATGAACTACAATTTGAACTTCAAAGATTATGTTCTAATGCGTTAAGAGAGAGAGAGAGGAGAGAGAGAGAGAGAGAGAGAGAGAGGAGAGAGAGAGAGAGGAGGGATCGACAGGGAGAGCGAGAGCGAAGAGCGAGCGAGAGAGAGAGAGCGAGAGAGAGAGAGAGAGAATACACTGACTCTTAAAATATCCAAAGTGCCGGAGTAGACGTCAACGAGCGTATTCAAAATCGTATTCCTGAATACCAAGACGTATTTCATGAACCATTTCAACACATTTCCAGATCTGGGGGGGGATGGCGAGTGGAATGGGCGGCTGGTTTAATTACGCCCATTAATGATGAAGGAAAAAGAGGGCAAAGAGAATGCTGTTAATTGCATCGGCCTTATGATGTCGTGTTTCGGAAAGGACTGGTGAAATTGGCGATATGCTGATTTCCCGTTCAAAAATGTCTTGAAAACAACACTTGGAAATACATCTATAAAGCAGCACACTCTCCATTGCCAGTGATCAATTAATGGAATCAAATTCATTCAGACTTTTGAAAAAGATTGTCGTTTTGAAAATAGATTTATGAAAAATTGGATCTGGCCTGTGAGACTGTTTTTTGGTTTTCTTTAGAAGCGCTGGAGATGTTTGTCTATTTACAGATTTGGTGTTTTCCATTTTTTTTTTTTTTATAATGGTGCAAAGATCAAGGAAGATGCTGGGTGTCTGGTTCACCAGTTTGGTCACGTTCTGGCCAGTCCAGTTGTTTGTCTTGTATCCTCAACACTCTGAAGGGACCAAAGGGAGAGAGAGAGAGAGAGAGACAGAGACGACAGACACAGACAGACCAGTCAGACAGACAGACAGACAGGCAGATCACAGTTTGTGTTTTTTGTTTGTGTTGCACGGGATTAAGCGCAGCGATGCACACACTGTCACCGACAAGGATGAAACTCAGGGGATCGAGAGGGTGCGAGGGGGGAAGGAGTGTGAGGGGGGAGATATAGCGGGCAGTGGGAAGGGGGAAGCACCAACACCACCGCTTTACCCTGTCACTGCTTCCCATCAAGTGAGCTCCCCCTTAGGCCGGGCGATGTGACGACTACACAGTTGGATTGGGGGGCAAACATGTTATGCTGCCACCGTTTTTCTCCAAAGAGATGGGTGAACGCTTAAGTTTCTCGTGAGCCTACGACCTCTCCCTTCTTCTTCCTCGCTCACCACAACACATACCTACGCAGCGCGCGCGCGCGCGCACGCGTGAGCGCACACACGCACACACGCACAACACATTCACACACACACACCAACACACACACACACACACACACACACACACACACACACACACACACATGATATATATATTATATATATATATATATATATATATATATTATATATGCGCGCGCGTTCAGAGATGTCCCACCTGACGTGATCTTTGAGTTTTCTGAAAGAGATTAACATTTTTTCATCTGATTTATGATTTTACGGAAGAAAGATCTTTAACGAAGTGTCTGGTGCGTTTTTTAGAAAATGTATTTCATAGAGATGTGTGAAGGTTTTTTTTTTTTTTTCCCAGATGACTTGTGAGTTGATTATAACGTGGTAACAGCCCTGATATCGCCCTTTGCGGTCGGCTGGGCTATAAACAACATTACCTTACCGTACGCAAGTGTGCGTGCACACACACACACACACACACCACACAACACACACACACACACACACACACACACATACACACACACACACACATTCATTTGCTTAATCATGTAATTTACTCTTCCCTCCATCCCCCGTCTCTCTCTGTGGTGTGTGGTGTTGTGTGTGGTGTGTGTGTGTGTGTGTGTGTGTGTGTGTGTGTGTGTGAGAGAGAGAGAGAGAGAGAGAGAGAGAGAGAGAGAGTGAGAGAGAGAGAGAGAGAGAGAGAGAGAGAGAGTGTGTGTGTGTTGTGTGTGTGTGTGTGTGTGTGTGTGGTGTGTGTGTGTGTGTGTGTTGTCAGTACAACACTATCTTAATCTGACAGTAAATGGTTTCAGTCAGTCAGTCAGTCAGTCACTCAGTATGTGTGTGTGTGTGTGTGTGTGTGTGTGTTGTGTGTGTGTGTGTGTGTGTGTGTGTATGTGTGTGTGTGTGTGTGTGTGTGTGTGTGTGTGTGTGTGTGTGTTGTGTGTGTGTGTGTGTATGTGTGTGTGTCCAGCCAGCAGCTTGAGAGGATCTGGCGCTAAAGCCAAAAGCCAAAATCCTCGTACGGACATTGAAGGCAGGGCTTTGGTAAGGTCATCTGCCCTCAATCTCATGAAACGTCAATTTCTGGCAAGACAAGAACAACGTCAAACATGAACGGCAATCACAGAAGCCGCTGAAGAGAGTTCTAGCTGGGTCTGATCGGACAAAACAAACGAAAAAAAAAAAAAAAAAAAAGGCGAACTTCATACGACTTAAAATGTGCAAAGCAAGACTCACCCCTGCAAGGTACAGATACGAAATATTTGTAAGATGGTGATTGATGTATTCAAAAAGTTTACAGCAGTGTTGTGCAGAGGAGGAGGGACAATCTGAAAGAACAAGTTCAGCAAAATCGAAAAGGCCTGCATTATACACAGCATGGACTGAAACCGTTGTACATGGCAGCGTTTGGAGCTGCAAGGAGGGCAGAGGCAGGGGGGAGTCTGCCGCAATGGATTCCACATGCTGAAATCTCAATGGTCTGCCTTGTCGGAATCGATGGGCTTGTGGGAAGTGTTCTTGTGCAGAACAGGTCGTGGACATTCTGAACGTCTTTTCCACACACACGAACAGACACTGTCCCACGTGAAACATTTTTTTTTTTTTTTTTGGTATGATGACCATCCTTTTCCCTCATTCCCCACTGTCTGTCTGTCTGTCTCTGTCTCTCTTTCTATGTCTCTCTCTCTCTCTCTCCTCTCTCTCTCTCTCTCTCTCTCTCTCTCTCTCTCTCTCTCTCTCTCTTTCATCATTATCGTATTCTGATTACTATTGTTATTATCATAATGTTGCTATATTCTTCATTGTTTCTGCCATTATTAATATGTGCAGTCTTTATGTTTAGTTGAATGTTTGTAGAATAGCAAGCACAGATTGGAAGAACAGGCATTGCCTAAAATCTCTATCCTTGAGTAATAAAGTTTTTTGAGTCTCTTGAGTCTTGAGTCTCTCTCTCTCTCTCTCTCTCTCTCTCTCTTTCTCTCTCTCTCCTCTCTCTCTCTCTCTCTCTCTCCCTCCTCTCTCTCTCTCTCTCTGTCCCACCCATGTTGATTCAGTTCTCTGTGCAAAATGCCCATCCCCCCCCCCCCCCCCCCCAGCTTACTCAAAGGGGAACTTAGGGTAGAGATGCGGAGGGATACGGTTTAAAGTCACCGGTGCTCTGGCAACTTGGCAACGGCAGATGGCGGGATTCTACAGGACCGGCGGTTAGCTACAACCATGGTCCGTTCACAGTGCGGGCCCACAGACGACTGCTGAGAGCGTTTTGGTAGCGAGCTGGAACCACTCACTCGGTGGAATGTTCTCGGGTTGAAAACCCTGCTCTCTCAACTCCACAGTAAACAGGGACCTGATTCAGTTCAGGGAAGTTTGAAGGGGGCGGAATGAGTGAGATGGACCCGCCTTCCAAATCGCCGTGCCCTGAACACGGCAACTCTCTAACAGTCCACTGCTCCCTAAGGCCTTTTGGCTATGAGACTTCATGAACAGTTTGCCAACAGGCTGCAAAAAAAAGGAAAGAAAGTAGAGAACTCAGCATCACCAAGATAAAACTATGATGCTAAAATCTATGGGAACACTGGCACTTATGGCGGATAGGCTCTGCAGGACAAAGACAGTACAGCTGATTGAATTATTGCTATCAAATTGGTATCAGACTTTATTTCACGGAGATCAATATGCCCAGTGCATCTTTCCTTACGTTTGATCCTATGATTCAAATCCTTGGATGCGCCAGCTAGGTGGCTATGGTACAGACCCTTTGTACATGTCGTCACCTGCAGTGTACAGGGTGTGTACAACGAGTGTTTATGTTGAATTACGATTTGAATTTAACGCCAGAGACCGGTGATGACAACTGTTCTTGTGTTTGACTCTGACGTCGCAAGTGTACAGGGTAAACAGAGAGTGACTTCCCCCCTGTAAGTCTTTTACTGATATCCAACGTGCATTTGATGAAAAGTTGGTTGGATTTTGTACCAAGTTTGGTGTATCATTTTGGGTCATGTGCAAAAAAAAAAAAAAAGGAGCAAAAGAAAAGCCCATCAATGGACATTTGATTTATCTTTTAATGCTGTTGCCAGTGCTGTAGATCAGTACTTATTTTTCTGGCTATCTATTTGTGGACATGAACGTCATTTCGCAAAATGTTCATAACATGTCATGATATGTTGACTTCTCTGTTGTGCTGACATGTATATCAAAAGGCGGCAAACAACATGGCAAGAAGGAAGGAAAATCTGCATTAACCGTTTTTTTTTTTTAACTGTAGAAAATGATATGGACAGCGGAAACAGAGGGAAAAGCAGTATCATTCAAGTAAACTGAAAGTACAAAAGGATATTCTTGGAAACGATACACCAACAAATCTTGATCCGTGTTCGTGAAATGTCTGACAACTGCCGATCTGCCGATCAGCTGATGAGCGCCAGAATGTTTGTCTGGCAAAGCAAAACAACACTTTGAATGGTTTGACAATGAATGTGAAGAAGCATAAACAACAACCAGACAGCTGCCGAGAATTGAGGATTCAGGGAGGAAGAAAATGACCAAGAGTTTGCCCGAAACATGAACACTGACCAGCAATTCATGAACACAGAACAGCTGTAGCTTCACGACAACTCATTTTCCCTTGGGTGAACGAAAAGGGCACGCACTTATTACAGCTGGTCAACGAACGGTTTACAAAGTTCTGTCTTTCTTGCAACCTGCTGACCTTAACCTAACGTTTAATCCTGGCCACAACACTGACTTAACCCAGCTTAACTCCACCTAAATGTCAGCAAAACAAACCGCCTGACAATATTAAAAAAAAAACATCTTTCTATTTTTAAAATTGTTTTTATTTTGCATGGGTCACCTTCCCTTGTTCATGCCATTCGCACATGCTAAGAAAAAAAATAGGAAAAGCGTTTCAATTTCCTAATGTTAGATCGTACTAGCTCCCACTTACACTCCCTCCCCTCTCCACCCATACACTCCCCTCCCCTCCAGCTCCTCGTCCCAAATCTGTCATCCTTCCCTCCTGTTCGGCCGAATACGTTGCATTAAAAGAAGAAT
>JADBJO010001757.1:254221-256721 GCA_016801955.1 Conus betulinus
TGTGTAGACATACACAAGACTTATAGATATAGATAGTTATATAGATAGATGAGCGAAGAGAGAGCATAGATATAGAGTAGAGCATAGATTATAGAGATTGATAGATAGAGATATTAGCTGCAATCTTTTTCTGATTGTGTGGTTTTGACGGTGGGAGACACCACAAGGACTTCGGAGGGATAAGATAAGTTTCTATATATAGCGAGAGAGATAGAGAGTAGAGAGAGAGAGATAGAGAGAGAGATCGAGAGCAATCGTGGGCGGGGTGGGGGAAAGGGGGGGGGGAGACAGACCCAAGGACTGAGAGGAAGAGATAGTAGAGAAGCGAGAGAGAGAGGAGAGAGAGAGAGAGAGAGAAGCAATCGTGGGCGGGGTGGGGGGGGGAAAGGGGGGGAGACAGAACAAGGGACGGAGAGGAGAGAGATAGTAAGATAGAGAGAGAGCAATGGACGGATATAGTGGCAGGGGAAGAAAGCTCTGGACCAACAAGCAGACACGCAGAATCTGACGCAGACAGGCAGTCAGGACAGAGCGCCAGGGACGGAGATGGCAATCAGACTGGCGAGCCGTGGGGTGCTGGGCAGGGAGACCCGAACTTCACTCAACCAAAACCGGCTGCCATCACATGTCTCGCTTTCTCCTCTTTGACACGCGAGCCACGTGCAACTGCACCGACAAGCTTCCAAAGCGTCCTCCGTATCTGCCTCCCTGCACGCCAGTTTAATCTTGAGCGTGACAGCATGTAAAGAGACCCATGAAGATAGATATGGAGAGATATGATAGAGAGAGAGAGGATTGGGGGTCTGGAGAGATGACAGGGAGAGAGAGAGAGAGATGAGAGAGAGAGAAGAGAGTTTAGAGAGAGAGAGAGATCGGCGAGAGAGTACGAGAGAGAGAGAAGAGAGAAGGAGGGGCGATAAGAGAGAGAGGGGGGTGGCGATAGCAGAGAGAGAGGGCGAGAGGAGATAGAGAGAGGACGAGAGGAGAGGAGAAGGACTAGCGAGAGAGAGAGGAGAGAGAGAGAGAGAAGAGAATCTTAAATAAATTCAGCGAACCGCCCAGAGAAACGTGGACAAACGAGTCACAAGACAACCACAACGCGTTAAACTCATCATATAATACTAACAAGTAGTATAGTAGTAGTAGTAGTAGTAGTAGTAGTAGTAGTAGAAGCAGAAGCAAAGGAAGAAGAAGAAGAAGGAGGAGGATGATGGAGGAGTGATAAGGCGGGTGAGGAGCGGAGGGAGAGACGCCGGAGGAAGAATCGGAGGAGGACCTACGAAGAAGACGCGGACGAGGATGATGAGGAGTAATATGAATCCAAGCATCCGGCCAAGTGGATCGCGCCGAAGCAGAAGGCAGCCAGAAATAAGCAGAAGCAAAGACGATTCGGAGGAGGCGCAGCCCGAAGAAGAACGAAGAAGAAGAAGACTCCGAAGCCGAGAACAATTAGGATAGCGGCGGATGATTGAGGAGGATTCTCGCCGGCGCCGGCGACCCCGCAAGCAGCCGCCAGGAGGCGCGGCGGCGGAGGCGGATGGCGACAGGACGGCTGGGAGCAGACCGCCGCAGCCGCATACCGCCACCTGATGCCGATGGAGGCGGCGGCAGAGAAGCAAAGGACGCACAAACAGAATCAGTCCCTTCTGCCCTTCCCTCCACACCCTTTTCCACCTACTCCTCGCCCTGCCATCCCCCCCCCCACCCCCGCCCTCCCTGTCCTCCTCCTCCTTCTCGTCATCCCTGTGCTCCACACAATTCAATGAGCAGCTGCACTACTTCTCTGTCCCCATGCGCCCATTGGCAGATTGCTGACAGACAGTGACGCACGTGGTATAGACAGACATTCAGTCTGGAAGCGAATGGCGAGAAGGAACTGGTCAAGTTTCAGGTGAAAATCACCAGACGACGTTTCCAGAGTGCTGACAACGCTTTGCACTGAAATTGGATTTTTGATGATGCAGGGGTTGATAATGGTTCCTCTCTCTCTCTCTCTCTCTCCCTCCCTCCCTCCATCCCCCCCCCCTCTCTCTTTTCTCTCTCTCTCGTCTAAACATTCTTCGGGATTCTTGTCAATCTAAAATGTAAAATCCAATCTAAACACACAGCTGCTACATGTCCATGAAGCATACAATTCATTTATTCATTTAAAGCAAACGACTGTAAGAGATCTTGTGTTGTACTGATGACAAAGATTGTTCACTTGTGTGAGTTCTTGTCATTGCTGAAGCACTTGATTATAATTCAGTGCAATCAAACCTCACTTCGCTCATGCCATTGAGGGTGCTAAAGCCTTATCTGTCAATACAGCGAGTGATCACACAGATCTCTCAGACAAGAAGCCACACACTATTTCATCCTAATGGTAAGAACCTTCGAAAGATCACATCAACAACAAACATCCTTTACAACTTGCAATATATCCTATCAACACCAGCCTGGACTGATTAACTGTTTACTAATACAAACGACAGTTCAATGACAGGTGTGCTCATGGTTG
>JADBJO010001757.1:261721-289221 GCA_016801955.1 Conus betulinus
AAAAAAGACTCAACCGACAGTGCTCGTGAGAAGACTGCGACAAGAAGAAATGATCAGTGGAAACCAAATCTGCCGCGACCACTGTTTCACGGAAGAGATCAACAATCTCGTAAAAGTCCATGGTGTTTTAAACTGTGTATGGGGACTCCATAGGATTGATCGTGGTGACGATTGTGGATATGATAAAAATGACGAGGACGTGTTCCATAGGGATAGGCATTATTATTCATTTTGGCAATTTTGCTCCATACACTGTCGACCATTACTGCTATTTTGTGCACTTATTAACAGCAATCTTTTTTTTTTTAATTTGGGTATTTGCCTCGAGGCAAAATGAAACATCCTTTTCCCTATCTTTCTTTCAGTTTTGTTTAGGATCTTCTTGCTGACGGACGATTTAAAACAGCCTGAATCTGAATCGTTCACCTTTCACTGATTTACTTACTCAGTTATTCACTTGCTTGCTTACTTACACATGCATACACACAAGAGCACACACACACACATACAGCACACGCAAACAGGCACATATGTACATGAAGAAGCGTGCGGGAGTATGCACGCACGCACGCACGCACACACACACACACACACACACACACACACACACACACACACACACACACACCCACATTTGGGGTATACTGTCATATAAACACGCACACATGCACGCACGCTCGCACCACACACACACAACACACCACACACACACACACCACCACACACACACACACACTTCACACACACACTCACACACACGTGCGCGCGCGGGCTCACACACACGGCTTTTGACACTATTTTTTCTGTTTTAAACGATGACAGTCCTGACAAGGTAATTCACCCTTTCTCCTTACTCTACTCTCTTATCTCTCCCCCGCCATACCCATACCCTAATCCCCCCCCCCCCCCCCCCCCCCCCTTCGTGTTCCAGTCTCCTCATGCCCTCTGTCTAACCCCCATCCCTTTTTTTCTGTGTCTCTCCCTCGCTTATCCTCCTCCCCTGTTCCCCCCCCACCCCCCCCCACCCCCCATCCCCCTCAACATCTCTCTATCTTGCATTCCTGTTGACGTGTCTACATCGACGTCCCTTTTCTCTCCCGTTCCCCACCACTCTCTCCCTCCGATACCGATGCCATCTTTCCCAAACGTTTCCTCTCCAAGCCCCCCATCCCCCCCCACCCCCCCCCCCCCCCCCCCCGCTTCTTCCTTTCCTACTTCTCTTTCACCCACTCGTCAGGAATTCCGTTTTGTCTTGCAAGAGTGACCACACTGGATTATATACTAGACCCACCAAGCGTTATTTTGGTGTCGAGCGATGTCTTCGAAAAGAATAAGTTCGTCGAACAACGAACCTGGGTCTCCTATTTTCTTCTGTGTTGTTTTTTTTTTTTCCCCCACTTCGCTCGTAATTCCAAAAAACATTGAGGAAAATCTCTCTCTCTCTCTCTCTCTCTCTCTCCTCTCTCTCTCTCTCTCTCTATCTCTCTCTCTTTCTCTCACCTCTCTCTCTCTCTCTCTCCTCTCTCTCTCTCTCTCTCTCTCTCTCTCTCTCTCTCACACACACACACACACACACACACACACACACACACACACACACACACACACAGGGATCAGCGAGAAAAATACCCTCAGAGACAGATCGACGTTGGTGTCCAAGGCTCGACAGTGTAATTCCACTCCTTCCATACCAGTTTGAATTTCAGTGCACATTATTTATGGCCCAGCCGACTGCAGGGTCCAAATAGGGCTGTCACAACGTCAAAACTGTTTCTGTAAATGGTTGTTAAAAAAACAAAACAAAACAAAACAAAACAAAACAAAACAAAAAAAGAAATTAGTAAACTAGTTAAGTTCCAAGCACACTCGAAAGGCCTGATCTATTTCCCCACAAAATCTGGTGTCAAACGAAAGCAATGTACCTCTCCTTGAAAACTCATGGAAAATAGTAGACTGTTCCTGAGCAAGATCTTCACGGAGTCTCTTGTGAAGTGTTTCTGTCGAATGCCATGCGGATGCTAAGAGGTTTTCTTGCACATGTTCCACAGCGAGTGGCTCATATCATGGTATGCTCCATTCACCCCCCTCAGCTTCAAAGCGATACAAGTGTGGGTCTGAATTAAAGAGGGGCTTGTGTGAAACACGCAGAGCACCGTTTCTTTCCTTACGGTATTGACTGACGTGGATGAAGATGATGAAGGTGATGCAACAGATCTTCATTAAGGTCCGAGACTGCGTGACATGGTTGTACTCTACGCGTACTTTCATTATAGATCGTGGCAACAGCCAGGCCTGAGAGATACAGACCACCTGCGGTGTTGGTCGGGACATTTTTTAGCAACACGCGCTGAGAGATGTATCTATTAAGTGAACGAAACTCGACCGTGGGTGGTCCATGTCTTCCCAATGTCATCCGTAACAAAGATCTTGGTAAGAGTTGATGGGGACAAGAAATCCCCACAAATAGATAGCTCTGATGGGAATCGAACCCACGACCCCCACAGCCGAAAGTCCGCAAACTGTAACCACTTCGCCACGGTGACTGGTACAAAACTGTTTCTTGCTTACAGCCACCACTGGCAGATGGAAGGGATTCCATCCAGGTTAAGGGGGCTCTTAAACACCGTTCATGACCCGGTGTCCGCTTCAAAAAGCAGAGGTCTTTGGCATGATTATGAGGTTTGGGTTTCGGATCTATGTGCAGGGACAGATGCTCTGAACGACGTTTCGGGGGGCCCGCAATAGCTCAGCTGGTAGAGCGCCGGACTCGTGATCCTGGGGTTGCGAGTTCGAATTTTGGTACAGGGGGATTTTTTCCCTCGGAGTTAACATTGGTTCTGACTCCATCCCCCATACAAGTCCTTTGAATGAGACTATGAACCGAGGTTCCGTGTGTGAACGCACGCACAACATCTTGCACGCACGTCAAATCCCATCACCAACTTTCGGAAGAGAAGCCAGTTTGGCCGTTGGTATGGATGACACGTTTACACATAGCATGCACCTTCCCCGAGATGCCTTAATGGCGGGATGAAAAAAACGGTATATCACACAAAAAACTCCACTGCCTGTCTATACAGGCCAGTGTCCGCAGGAGTATCAGCCTGTGTACGCAGGAAAACAAAAAAAACAAAAAAAAAAAAAACCGACGTTTCGTTTGTTGGACTCTAGGCACGTTGATCAGCCACCTCATTGCCTCACTCACTGATCCATAATACATAAAAAAAAAAAACCATTTGAAAAGGGAGAAGTCAGGATGATAAAGACAGGCAAATAAACGATAAAAACCCCATCGCTTTTTGGCGTTTTTCTAGCTTCACGTGCGCAGGTGCGCACAGCAATTTGATTGGGAGATGAAATTGCCAAGTTATTTTTTTTTTAATCGTTATTATTATTATCATCATCTCTGTTTTAATCAACCCCCACAACAAGTGGCCTTGGAACAGGGAAGTTGAAATGAACAGCCTACACTGCGGAAATCACGTTGAACTGGTTTTGCTTGAAGCTTAGAACTTGCATTTGAACAGAACTTCAAAAAAAAAACTTGCAAGCGTTTGTGTCGGTTTGTTCTAAGCTGGGAAATAAAAAAAAACGCCAGCAAGAGGGACACACACACACACACACACACACACACACACACACACACACACACACACACACAACGAAAAAAAAACCGCCAGAAAGCGGGGAAAAAACTCCAAAAAGAGGGGGAAAAAACCAGCAAGCGGGAAAAAAAACGCCAGCAGGAGGGGAACAACGCTAGCAAGTGGGGGAAAAAAACGCCAACGAAAGGGGAAAAAAGCAACAACAAGATGTAAAAAAAAAAAAAAAAAAAAAAAGCAGCAAAAGGTAAAAAAAAAACAAAAAAAAAAAAAACGCCAGCAAGAGGTAAAAAAAAAAAAAAACGCCAGCAAGAGGGAAAAAAAACGCCAGCAAGAGGGGAAAAACGCCAGCAAGGGGTTAAAAAAAAGACGCCAGCAAGAGGTAAAAAAAAAAAAAAACGCTAGCAAGGGGTAAAAAAAAAAAAAAACGACAGCAAGGGGGGGGGAAAGCGCCAGCAAGAGGGAAAAAACGCCAGCAAGGGGGGTGGGTGGGGGGGGTGGGGGGTGGGGTGGGGGTGGGAACGGCAGCAAGAGGAAAAAAAAAAACTGCCAGCAAGCGGGGGGTTAAAAACGCCCTACGACATTTTCAGTTCAAGTGAAAGACTAACGACAGAGAAAACACATTTCACAGTGGCAGACTGCTTAAAACGATTCTAAAGGGACAAATGCATACAATTTACAACTGTGAATGAACGCTGTGTGGCCATGGTCGGCTTGAACGATTCGAACAAAGAACGCGTATAAGCTTACTTTTGATCACCCTCATCGCTAGCGCTCCTCTTACGATTCGACTTTTCTGTGACCAACGTGACAACACTGTCCGCAGCGAAATCCACTTCACGACCCCCCTCCCCCCCCCCCCCCCCCCCCCCCCCCCCAGTGCCTGCAGAAAAGTTCTCATAGCAGCGGAACTGCCAGCTCCCCTGTTAATTGCTCAGATTTTGCAATGGGCCTGCCCTATTTCTTCTAGTTTAGAGTTGGTAGTGATGGCGTGGTCACGTGCCAGACTGCAGCGGCCGTTCGTTATTTCGTGACGCCATCTTCACGAAACGCATTTCGCCACTGACAGCACTTCATGAAACAAGAGCAAGTGCAAAAAAAAAAAACCCCTTGGAAACCTGTTTTATGATAAGTTTTGTCGCGGGACAAATACTGTGCCTCAGACCTTTTTTTTCTGGGCTATGTTTTGACCACATTACTCAATAGGGCCGACGGCGGCCATCTTGGATTTTGAGATACAGCTTGTGTCTTTGGATGAATCTGTTTCAAAAGCATTGAGAAGCTTCTATGCCAAAGGGGACCTTTGCATCATGACTTGAAGTCAACACCCAATTTTGTGCAGTTAACAAGCCTACTATTTGTTTTTGGTGTAGGATTTACAGTTATGTTACTCGTGTTACATAGAACTGTGGCCATTATGAGTTGCGCCCGTCTTTCCATCCGCCATCAAGGCTGTCTAATTATGCGTATTTCGGCGATCCTAGCTTCGTAGAGGAAAGTGGATGTCAGCAGCATGCTCTTAATGATAAAAGTAATAAACGCTATTTCAACAGCGCGAAATTCCACATGAAAGTCACTCATCGCGCGTTCATACACCACCCCATACCTCCAGGCGTTCTCATGGAACAAGAACTTAACAACACAAAGTGCTCTGTGCACATGGGGTGGGAACAGCACTGTCCGAAATGGCTGACTGAACAGACAGGTGTGTCGAACACAGGTAAGGCGGCCAGGTATCGTGAGGTGGGAGGCAGCGGGTTCCGAACAGTTTAGGCAGCAAGGCCAAAGAAACGCTCACCACACTGTTTTTTGATTTCACTCTGGGATCATGAAGAATCTCTGTCTGAAGGAGCGGGGAACACGTGATGACCCGGTGTACAGGGGAAGACAGGCATCACAGAAACGGAAGGCAAGAGCAGCCAGCTTGTCCTGATGACAACATTTAACAGGCAGCCAGTGAAGCTCCTTCGGAAGTGGTGACCTCTTTTCTTTTTTTTTTTTTTTTTGTAATTTTTTTTTTAAAGTTTGGATGAGTCGCGCTGCACTGTTTCCGCAAGATTTGTTCTGCAGGCAAACCATACAGTGTTGAATTACAATACTCGAGGTGAGAAGCAGTCAGTAAATTGAAAAGTTTTTGCCGTTGCATCATCTGAAACATACTTACGAGTTAAGGAAGATTCCAAGAACGATGCGTAACCCATTGCTGACCAGATTTTACATTGGCAGCGTCTGATGATGCTTATTTGTGAAATATCTGATTGTCGGTTTTGAAACTACTCTTACCACCACCCACTGACCCATCATCATCAAGGCCAAGCTGCAGAATAAGTGAAGCAGCAGCATCCACGCCACAACAGAGCTGACCCGTGCTACCTGCCTACTCGTTGAGAGCAGGTAGACATTTTTAGGCTCAGGACAGGCCACAACCGCCTCAAACACCACCTACTCATTAAACCTCGCATCGGCAACACAGAGCAGTGCCCCTGCAGAACAGGCAGCCAGACAGCAGAACATCTGCTGCAGTCCTGCCCGCTCCACCAAGCGCTTCGATAGAAAACCTAGCGACGTACTGCCACCTTTGTCGAGGACACAGGGGAATCCATCTGAAAAAAAAATCACGAATGAGACAACCACCACCACCCACAGACTGTCTGCTTGATTCGTGAAAGAATGGCAGCAAGTATGATGTCTGTTTTTTGTCAATGTCTGGCGTGAGCTTGATGCTGTTCATCCAGGTGAGAATATCATCAGAGCACAGCCCAATATCAGACCCGGCATCGCAACATTCGTCAGGTGACCTTGGAACCGGTTGGATTAATGCAAGAGAGAGAGAGAGAAAAAAAAAGAGGTTTCCTTTAAAGGAATAAATTTGTGACTGATAAACTTTCCTGTTCATGAAGTTAATTCGTGGATGGTTGATCTAAATTCGGATTCTTGAATCACGACGTAGGCCTTAATTCAGATGAAGCCAGGGACATGGCGTGCGAGCGAACGTCAGAACGCCTGATCCCATTACCTTAACAAGACGGGTTAAAAACGGAAAATGCAATCCGACTGCTGAATTGATCTGAACAGGAAGACAACTTTTTGTGAAAGCGCCCTCGATTAAAAAAAAAAAAGGGGGGGGGGGGGGGGGGGGGGGGGGGGGGGAATGGCACACTTTGGGTTATAGACCCTTCCAAGCACTTTTATAGCGACATGTGCGCTACACTGACACATTTGGCAACACATACGTAACAATCAAACACGTATTGTCCAGACTTGTCAACTACAATACATAACCCTAACCATTGACATTTGAATTTGTCTTTATTCTCTCTCTGTGTGTGCGCGCATGCGCATAATGTGTTTACATTAAAACTACGGGAGCGATTTCACTATGCTTTCATGAAAACCACCGAAGCCTTTTTTACCATGATTACGTAAAAAACACCAAAGCCATAGTTATTTAAAGCAAACTTGGTCAGGGGCCGGAATAGCTCAGTGGTAGAGCGCTGGACTCGTAATCTTGGTGATCCCAGGGGTTTGGGGGTTCGAATCTCCGCCGGGCCGTTTCGGTACAGGGGGATTTTTCCCTCGGAGGTAACATCGGTTTGACTCCATTTCCCATACAGTCCTTCGAAAGACACTATAAACCGAGGTTCCGTGTGTGAACGCACGCATAACATTTTGCACACACGTAAAATCTCATCATCAACTTTCGGAAGAGAAGGCCAGTTTGGCTGTTGGTATGGATGACACGTTACACATAGCATGCACCTTCCCCCGAAGCTGGATTACGGCTGCCTTAATGGCGGGATAGAAATCGGTCATACACACAAAACTCCACTCCCTTTGTTGGGTAGATGGGATTAACCCTTGCCTGTCTATACAGGGGTATCAGCGTGCATACGCAGGGAAAAAAAAAAATAAGAAGCAAACATGGTGAACAGATGGAGTGCGGCCCATGTACGAACAGATGGAATTTCAGTGCGGATCCTTACTGCAGATGCCGATCAATGGGCGGATCAAGGATCTGTGGGACGTTGGCAGGGTCGATGCTTTTTCTGGGCACTGCTAAGTTTTGTTGCTTTGTTTGTTTTGAAATCGCCACAATCTTGCTTAATGGACAAGGGGGAGGACTGCTCTTGTTCACGCAAAACCTCTAGCAACTTTTTTTTTTTTTGTTACCGTGGTAATACTTATAACTATTCGATTCTTATTTACGATTGATAATTGTCTATATCTTCTTGGCATAGACACTCGTGTATATTCCACCTAAACGAAGCAGATGCAGGAGAAAAAGCAAACTTTTTTTTTTTTTTTGGTTACCGTGGTAATACTTATGAAAACTATTCATTCTTATTTACAATTGATAATCGTTTATATCTTCTTGGCGAAGACATTCGTGTATATTCCACCTAAACGAAACAGATGCAGGGGCACTGATCTACTTCATAAGCTTCAACATTCCATTGTTATTTCAAGAGCTCTTCTCGCAAGGACTGCCTATAGCGTGGTCATTTTCTACATAACGACTTTCAAAATATAACAAAACTGACATGTTGGAACCTTTATGACAAGTATGCACCACATAAAAGGCATTCACGGGCTAGTTGCTAAACGAAGGGCTACGGCTATTGCTGATCAGAATGTTTATCTACATTTTTGTTCATTCATACAGCCAGAATTGGAACCGAGATAAGGAGTGTTGTTGGGTAGCAAGTCATGTTCGTTGATTGTTAAGGCGGTTGGTACATGTGAACTGCTACACAGTATGCCAGATTTGCAGAAAGGACCGGGTGTTTCAGAGGACAGGATTCGGGTTCCTCCTTGCTTCCTCTCTGTCTCTCTTGTTGGTCAGCTCACTTGCACAAGTGACCAACTACTTCCTGGCGAGAGAATCAGTCCATTCAACAGGTGCGCCCACTCGGGTTACCACGTACGCTATCTTGTTCTCGTCCACAGAACAGCGAAGAACAGCCTATTGCCTGCACGTGACCTGCACGTGACCTTTGCCAGCGCGTGCACCACCGTGCGTGTGCTTCAAACATGACAACATGACACTGTCAGTGATGAAGGGGGAGTGGGGGGTGTGGGGGGTGTGGACAGACAGACAACGTGACACTGTCAGTGGTGAAGGGGGGTGGACAGACAACATGACACTGTCAGTGGTGAAGGGGGGTGGACAGACAACATGACTGTCAGTTGTGAAGGGGGGGGGGGGGGGGGGACCAGACAGACAACATGACACTGTCAGTGGTGAAGGGGGTGGACAGACAGCCAACGTAACACTTTCAGTTGTGAAGGGGGGTGGACAGACAGACAACATGACACTGTCAGTTGTGAAGGGGGTGGGGTGGGGGTGGACAGACAGACAACATGACGCTGTCAGTTGTGAAGGGGGGGGGGGGGGGGGGGGGTGGACAGCCAGCCAACATGACACTGTCAGTAGTGAAGGGGGGGGGGGGGGGTGGACAGACAGCCAACATGACACTGTCAGTGGTGAAGGGGGGGGGGGGGGGGGTGGACAGACAGACATGACATGAAGGGGGGGGGGGGGGGGACAGACACAACATGACACTGTCAGTTGTGGGGGGGGGGGGGGGGGACAGACAGACAACATGACACTGTCAGTTGTGATGGGGGGGGGGGTGGGGGGGTGGACAGACAGACAACATGACACTGTCAGTTGTGAAGGGGGGGTGGGGGGGGGGTGGACAGACAGACAACATGACACTGTCAGTTGTGAAGGGGGGGGGGGTGGACAGACAGACAACATGACACTGTCAGTTGTGAGGGGGGGGGGGGGGGGGGGGGGGGGGGGGGGACAGACACATGACAGTCAGTTGTGAAGGGGGGGGTGTGTGGACAGACAGACAACATGACACTGTCAGCTGTGAAGGGGGGGGGGGGGGGACAGACAGACAACATGACACTGTCAGTTGTGAAAGAGGGGGGGGGGGGTGGACAGACAGACAACATGACACTGTCAGTTGTGAAGGGGGGGGGGGGGGGGATGGACGTACAGACAACATGACACTGTCAGTTGTGAAGGGGGGGTGGTGGTGGTGGACAGACAGACAACATGACACTGTCAGTGGTGATGGGGGGGGGGGGGGGTGGACAGACAGACAACATGACACTGTCAGTTGTGAAGGGGGGGGGGGTGGGGGTGGACAGACAGACAACATGACACTGTCAGTGTGGCGGACAGACAGCCAAACCCGTCAACCACAGGCAGACCAACAGGAAGTGGTGGATGCTTTCAAAGCGTGCCATGAAATTCCAAAGAGCAAGGGGCAGAGATGCTACTTCTGTTTCCTCTATATTCTTCGTATGTTATTCATTGCATCAATATCCACTGTATACAACCTCATGACTTAAAAAGAAAAGAAATTATGCCTCTTAAAAAGAAATAGCAACTTGCTTCGTAAGGACAAAAACTCAGTTTGTTTTTTTTGGAAACTGAGAAGAAAGAACAACGATAAAAGTGACATGTTCAAAGATGCCTTTAATGCAATGTGATATTAATCTTTGAAGCAATTTGCAGAAGTTTCTACAGTCTGCGAAGACCATAAAAACTGACAGAAATTCTTCTCTAAGTTGCCCAACAATCACCGGGAATGCTTATTATCGATTGCATTGTTTCACCTGAAAGTAAAGAAAGAATTTTTTGAAAAAGTGGTTTTTAACTTGTCAACAACAATAACAACAAATACACAACATATTCTAGGGCTAAAAGAAGGCTCCAACGAAAGATAACACAGAAAGAAAAGCACACCTCAAGATCGAAAGTCCGGAATATAAGAAACCATTACGAAAAGGTGCCAGACGAACGAAAACGAAACCTCAGACACGAATAAACATGGAAGGGGAAGGCAAGCAGGGACACAGGTCACCTGCAACTAGTATTACCTAACAGATTTGACCATTTAATAAAGACAGTTAAAAAAATAGTTTAGTCGAAGAAAAATGAGGATAGTCCACCTATCAATTACAATCTAAATTTTGATGTTAATGTTCTCAATGTATCGATGAAAAAAAAAACAAACATAAAAGAGATAAGGCTAGACTGACTTTTAAAACTGGAGTAGAAATACTACGGGTGTCAAATCGTTTTCATGAATGCGGAGACGTGTTCCAGAATAATCTAATACATGTCTGGATTTGGGTGACATCCGAGAAGAATTAACGATTGGTTTGATTAAACCACTCAACGAAATAACTAAGGAAAAGAGGCGGGGAGGGGCAAAGAAGAAAAAGAAGTTGTTGACAATAACAGCCAAGTCAAGTCAAGAACACTTTATCGTTTCCAAACAGAAATCAAGAGTGGCCATAAAAACATGTCTATGGATCTGTATTTAACACATCACGAATCACAAAACCACCCCACCATCCCCCCCACCCCCCACTCACACACAGAGAATAATACAGGCCACACACACACACACGTGCATACAAACAAGCTTTCTGAACCGATCTTATTGAAAGTTCAGTTTTGGTTCAGGAGTTTGATGGAAATGGGAACGAAACTGTTTTCAGATCTTCTTTTGTTTTTGGAATTTGGCATCCTCGTCCAGATGGTAGGACACTGCAGCTTTTTTTTTTTTTTTTTTTTTTTTTGAAAGAACATGTGAACTATCGACAGCAATGTTCATAGCTTTTCGTGTGACAAGACATTCATACAATACATCTAGCTTTTCTTGTTTTCTTGCCAATAATTTTTCCACATGTATTCACCACTCTGTTTAAAATGTTTTTGTTTTTCATGCTAAGATTTCCAAACCAGCATAACAAAAAGCCTAAAGGACAGCAATGATTCTACAAAAACAACGATAAAACAGGTTTTACTGTAAGCATTGTCTTGGGAAATTGCAGGTGATGTTTGCAATGTGTTTGGTTACGTGATCGAATGTCTTGAAAACAACTTCGAAATATAAGTACAAATTCAGACAGAAGGACAAGTTCATCTCAAAATAATCTATACAAACTGGAATTGGCCTATGAACTTTTTTATATAGATATAAATTGAGAAGTACCGGAGTCGGTGTTTTCCCTTTCTTGTGATGGTGCTATAGTTTAAGCTGGTGGGTTTCTGGCTCACCAAACAGTGCGCTGACTTTCTGATCAATGTTCTTTTCTTGTGTGATGGTGCTATAGTTTAAGTTGGTGGGTTTCTGGGCTCACCAAACAGTGTGCTGACTTTCTGATCAGTGCTCCACCCAGACGTGTTCATTGTGAATCAGGTCGGTTGTCCCATTTGTTTCCTGGACACTCTGGAAGGCAGGCGCAAAAGAATTAAAAATCTTAAGGCGCGCGCACGCGTGCATACACGTACGTGTGTCTTTGTTTGTGTGCGTTGGTGTGTGTGCGTGAGAGAGAGAGAGAGAGAGAGAGAGAGAGAGAGAGAGATAGAGAGAGACAGAGGGAGTACAGAGAGAGAGAGAAGAGAGAGAGAGAGAGAGAGAGAGAGAGAGAGAGCGAGAGAGAGACAGAGAGAGAGACAGACACACAGAACAGACAGACAGACAGACAGACAGAATGTGTTGGTGGGCATGCGTAAGTGTGTGTGTGTGTGTGTGTGTGTGTGTGTGTGTGTGTGTGTGTGTGTGTGTGTGTGTGTGTGTGTGTGTGTGTGTGTGTGCATGCGTGCATGTGCTCATATGGAAGGGCACTTCTGTGTAACAGAGTATGTGACAAACAGAGAGAGACAGACAGACAGAAAGAAAGAAGAGAGAGAGAGACAGAGACAGAGAGACAGAGACAGAGACAGAGAGAGAGACAGAGAGAGAGACAGAGATAGAGACAGAGAGAGAGAGAGAGAGGGAGGGGGGAGAGAGCAGTTTGTTTTGTTTGCGCAGAATGAAGCACGGCAATTGCACAGGGAAGCAGGGAGTTGGGGGGGGGGGGGGGGGGGGGGGGGGGGGGGGGGAAGGGGGGGGGAGTGTGAGGGGGAGATAAGTGGGCCGTGGAAGGAGGAAGAAGAACAAAACACCACCGCTGTAGCTTGTTGTCACTGCTTCCCATCCAGTGAGCTCCCCTTGGGCCAGGAAATGTGACGAACAAACATTTGGATTGGAAACAAACAGGTTTAGACGCTTTCAACGTGTTTCTCCAGATAGATATGTCTATGTACACGCAAGTTCTCGTAACAGGGCAGTCTCCTCTCTTCTGCCTTGGATACAAGCACACCTAGGCAGGCAGACAAACACTCACGCACGCATGCACGCACGCACGCACGCACTTCCGCTACAGACTTTGTCAGACATGGGGCCCCACAAGGTTCAATGCTGAGCTCCCATCTATTCTGTATAATCATCGATGGTTTGCCAGATGAAAAAGTCGCAACGGATTTTTTTATTTGCTGACGACTCACTTACTCCAAACAAGTTGGAGTAATCTAGAAACATTCGAAACGTCCCCAGTGGAGTTTCATGGAGGTGTCTGACTGGTGTAATTTAAACCCAATGGTAATACACCCAGCAAAACAAAAATAAAACGAAACGGTTGTTGTAGCTCATCGCCAAAAGCACCAGTTAGCCCCTCTTTACGTAAGCCTTCCTCAGCAGGTCATTCTCTTAGCTGAAACTTGAATACACCATTTGAACGCCTACTTCATTTAACCTCACCCCCCCCCCCCCCCCCCCCCCACCCCCAGCCCTCCCTCTCTTTCCCTCCCCTTCCGTCTATGTCGGTCTGTCCCGTCTGTGTATCTGTGTGTCTGTCGTCTCTCTCTCTCTCTCTCTCTCTCTCTCTCTCTCTCTCTCTCTCTCTCTCTCTGTGCCACTCTGCCTGTAGTGATTCAGTTTTCTGTGCCGAACGCTCGTTTCCCTCCAACTCAGTCGAAGAGAATTGAGGGCAGACACGCAGAAGGATGCGATTAAGGTCGTCTGTAATCCGGCATGGCGGCCACCCAAGGCAGATGGTGAGGTCACACAGGACAGGCTGCTGATCACACACATGGCTGCGGACAATTAGGGCCCACAGATCACTGACGAGAGCATTTGGCCGTGAATTCAAACCGCTCACTGGGTTGAATTTTCTCCGCTTGAAAACTGTCCTTTTTTCAACCCTACAGTAACGAGGTACATGATTCAGGTCAGGGGAAGGTGAAGGGGGCAGAAGGAGCAGGATTGGCCTGCCTTCTGTTTTTGCTGTGCCCTGGACACGACAAATCTCAACCAGTTCACTGTCCCCTACGACCTTTTGGCTATTTGACTTGCCAAACAGGCTGCAAAAAACCAAACAGTGAAACTCAGCATTACCAACGAAGAAAACGATGATGCTAAAATCTATGGGAACACTGGAACATGTGGTAGGCGGACTCTGTTGGATAAAACGCATTTTACTTACAGTCGATAACATCATTTTAATTGGATTGGATAAGACTCTATTCAACGTGGATAAGAATGCTATGCATTTGTTCCCACGTTTTACCTTGGGATTCCAGCTATTGAAAGTGTCAGCTAGGTGGCTATGGTGCTGACTTTTTTTTTTAAGAATCCCGTTACCTGCAGTTTACAGGGTGTGTATAATGATGTTCATGTTTCAAGACGGAGTGACTGAGGGCGGAAAATGAAGCAAACTTTGTAAAGAGAGGGGGTTAGTTACTGCCAAGGACACAGACAAACCGAGAACAGGAGTAGACACTGTGTCTAGTCCTGTACTCTGTTTGTCTGTGTCCTTGGCAATGTCTAGACCTGTACTCTCTTTGTCTGTGTCCTTGACAGTGTCTAGTCCTGTACTCTGTCTGTGGCCTTTGCAGTGTCTAGTCCTGTACTCTGTCTGTGGCCTTGGCAGTGTCTAGTCCTGTACTCTGTTTTTCTGTGTCCTTGGTGGTAACTAACCCCCTCTCTTTGCAAATGATGTATATATTTGATTACGGGATTTTTTGATGCCAGAAGTGGTAATAGTGACTGTTCTTCCATTGTCACTGATTTTGACAAGACGGTTGCAAAGAATTGTTCGAGCATTCAGGGATGATGATGATGATGATGATGATGATGATGATGATGATGATGAGTGTGTCCAAGCACAAAGCTGACCAGTCATTAATTAGCACACAACAGGTGCAGCTTCAAGGCACCTCGGTTTCCCGAGGGAGAGTGAAAAGGGCGTGCACTGGTCACAGTCTGTCCATGAACGGTTACAACATTCCATCATCCGCGCATCCGTCTGGACTTAACATGACCTTAACCCTACCTTGAACTCTAGCCATAACCTTGACTCAAACCTAACTAAACTCCAGCCTTAACAGTAAGCAAGCGAACTAACTTTATAACCGGTGAGCAACCTTCCCGTTCTTCTTAATACTCTAAGGGTGACCTCCCCTCTCCATGACACTTGCACTCTCAAAATGTGAGAGAGTTTCCTAACCCAGGACCCCGTTAGCTTCCTCTGTACAACCCTCTCTCATTACTTCCGCCCCCCCCCCCCCCCCTCCAACTCTCTCTTTCCCATCTTCTACCAGCTCCCTCACTCTGAGCTCCTGTCAGACAGGTAATACAAGTTGCAGTGAAGAGCATTGAATCTGCAGCAGAGACAGAAATCAAGAGAGAGAGAGAGAGAGAGAGAGAGAGAGAGAGAGAGAGAGAGAGAGAGAGCAGAGAGAGGAGAGAGCAGAGAGAGAGAGAGAGAGAGAGAGAGAGAGAGAGAGAGAGAGAGAGAGGAGAGAGAGAGAGAGAGAAGAGGACAGAGAATGAATGAATGAATGAATGAATGAATGAATGATGAATGAATGAATGAATGAATGAAGGAATGAATAAGTGTGTGTGTGTGTGTGTGTGTGTGTGTGTGTGTGTGTGTGTGTGTGTGTGTGTGTGAGAGACGAGAGAGAGAGAGAGAGAGAGAGAGAGCGGAGAGGAAGAGAGAGAGAGAGAGATAGAACGAGAGAGAGAGGGAGAGAGAGAGACAGAGAGGGGAGCTGGTGTGTGTGTGTGTGTGTGGGGGGGGGGGGGCGGGGAGCTGCCGGCACATCGATGGCAAGGCGGAAGGAAGCTCTGGACAAACAAACAGACACACAGACTGTGAAGCAGACAGACGCTCAGACTGAGAGACGGATCCCGGAGACGACATTCAAATGGGCAGGAAGGGCAGTGAGGTTGATCTGGGGGCAGAAGGCAGACTCGAACTTCAGTCACGCAATCAGCTGCCATCACATGCCTCGCTTTCTCCTCTTTGAAACGCGAAAGCACGTGCAACTGCACCGACAAGCTTCCAAAGCGTCCTCCGTATCTGCTCCCTGCACGCCAGTTTCATCTTGAGAGTGACAGTATGTATGCCAATGGGGGAAGAGAGAGAGAGAGAGAGAGAGAGAGAGAGAGAGAGAGAGAGAGAGAGAGAGAGAGACAGACAGACAGACAGACAGACAGAAACAGACAGACAGACAGAGAGAGAGAGAGAGAGAGAGGAGAACGAGATTCATGACCAGAATGAGAAGGAAAAGAAGAAGGATATAAAAAAAGGAATATGGAAAAACAAAACAAAACAAAACAAAAAATAACAAACAATGGTTACGACGACGACGATGACGACGACGACGACGACGACGAAGAAGAAGAAGAGAAGAAGAAGAAGAAGAAGAAGGAGGAGGAGGAGGAGGAGGAGGAGGAGGAGGAGGAGGGGAGGAGGGAGGAGAGGAGGAGAAGATGAGGAGGAGGAGGAGGAGCAATGAAGAAGAAGAAGAGGAGGAAGAGCAATGAAGAAGAAGAAGAAGAAGAAGAAGAAGAAGAAGAACGTTAGAAGAAGAAAGAAAAAAGGATGAGCTGGGCATTGCACATTTCGTTGAAGCACTATCCCCAGTGTAATCCAGCGCCCACTTGGCTGACGTCCATACCCAGCCGTCGCCAGCACTGAGAAAAGACAGAAGAAGAAACAAACACACATCGACATGAAAAGAGAAAAAGCTAGACAACTCCCCTTCTCCCTCCTCCCCTCTCCCTTTTCCTGTTCCGCTCCACACCCCCTCCCCTCCCCTCCTTTCTTACTCCTCCTCCTCCTGCAAACTTTCCACCTACCTCCTACCCCCCCCCAGCCCCTCCCCCCCCCCAACACACACACACCTTCTTTTTGTCATGCCTACGCTGGGCACAAATTCCATGAGCATCTGATATCGTCTGTCACCCCTGCCCTCCACTCTAGGTTCCTAAACAGACAGCAAAGCACGAGGGACAGACATACAGTCTCGAAACCAATGGCGAGAAGGAAATGGTCAAGTTTTAGGTAACATCATCAGGCGCCTGTTCCCACGTGATGGGAGACTCTCAGGCCCGAAATTTGATTGTGATGGTACAGGCTCATCATCACTATCATCATCATCATCATCATCATCATCATCATCATCATCATCTCTCTCTCTCTCTCTCTCTCTCTCTCTCTCTCTCTCTTACTGAAATAATCTTCAGGATTTGTTGTCAATCTGGTAATATGAAGTTCACTCTAAATGCACTCTTGCTAACTGTTCATGAAGTGTATAATTCCTCTATTCATTCAAAGAAAACTTAATATTACAGATCTTGAATCGTATTGACCGAAAAACTCGTCAACATGAACTCTTGCCATCGCTGAAAACACTTAATCACCGTTGATTTTTACATGTAATTAAACCTTACTTCCTTGGAGCCTTTAGAGGTGCTAAAAGACATACCTATCAACAAACACAACTGATCATATAGATCTCGCAAACTAGACATCGATCTCCGTTTCATCCTTATGGTAAAAACCTTCGAACGATCACATCAATAAAAAAAAAAAGAATTCTTTACAGCTTCTTACGAATGATTAATTGCTTAATAGCATAACAACAACAGCAGAATTACACGTGTTCTCATTGTCGGCTCTGTGACACTGTTCATGCTATTGACCAAGGCATTTTATCGTAAACCACGTTGAAGATGTTCAAACTCACCTGAAAATTATTGTCTTCATCTCCGTGACAATGCAAACAAACCACGCCAGCGATTGGTTCCGTATCTCCTACATGGTCCATTTTTCATCGTATCCCACAAGGGTCCGTTCTTAGACCGAGCGTATTTTCAATATGCATGAAAGATCTGGTCCTGCTATAAACATTTTTTGTGCTAGATGTCTAGCGAAGAAATCACCGCGATACGCATGACAAAGATACCATGTACACGATACATCTACATCTGAATATGTTTGAGTATTTTATTTCAACCCGGCAAAAGCGCCATAATCATCCACACAATTCCGTTCTCTCGGTGCTGGTGATATGATGCACAGGGCTGTCGATTGCCATTGGTTTCTTCGTGTGTCAGTTCCAGCAATGGACCGTGTTTCAATATCATCATGATGATGTATGAACTTACAAACAAACCACCACCATCCTCATCTGGAATACCGTTAGACTTCCAGCGTCAATAGCATATCAGTTACGTTCTTAAACAAGACAAGACTCGGCTAATTTAAAACATCTTGAAACCACTTCTCAGTCTTGATAGTCGGGTTACGCTCAAATCCATCCCCATAAAAGAAAACCCTTCATAATTATCTAACTGTTCCCGCTCAAAATATCTTGGCATTCGTGCCTGAAAATCTAAACTCCCTGACAACAAAAAGCAATGATCAGATTGAAAACGATGCCCGAGGGTGCAGCGCCATCTCTGAAAGAAAAAAGAAAAAAAAGAAGAAGAAAATCCGATTTGCAAAGCCAACTCGATTAAGTACCTCTGCATAGGATGTTGAGGCGGCCATCGCCAAATGGTTAAAGATTTTGACCTCTGAGTTGCAGAGGTCGTGAGTGGATTACCACATGCGCGCGCACACACACACACACACACACACACACACACACACACACACACACACATACACAGGCGCGCGCCCGCGCGCGTATTCATTCACGCGGTTTTCTCTCTCCTTTTGGAAGACCCAATAATTATTCCTTCTTTTTGTGCTATAGACATTCCTCCGTTACTGTACCCCTCATTTAGAGAACGGACAACAAAATCTCCTAATTGTCTCCAAAAGGATTTGAAGAAATTTACTGTCATTACCATTTGTTCCAGGACTCTTATCATTTCCCATACTTTTTTAGGACTTTGGTGGCTTCTTCTAAAATGATTAATCCCTCCAGTTGTTCGGATTCTAGCTGACTGAATTTTGGCAGGTTATCTACATAATTTCCAATCTCAATATCACTTACTTCCTTTTCTGTGTATAAGTTTTCATAATAGTTGTCTCTTTTAACATATCATCCATTTCTGTCAGAGTTGTTCCTTGGTCAGTGACAAGTTTAAGCATTCTTTTGCCTACAAAATTCGTTTTCTCTCCAGTGAACAGAAATATTTGCTTTTTTTTTTTCCCCGTAGGATGCCCATTTGGCTCTAGATCGAATCATTATTCCGTCAATTTTCGTTTTCCTTAGCTCACTCAGCTCTTCCTTTTTGTTTCTCAAGATCTCCACGTCTGTTTCCAGTAAGCCATTTTTGTTTTCCAAATCTTGTATTGCTTTTTCAGTTTGTTTTTCTTTTTTATTTCTATTTCTATTTTTGCGAATACTGAATGTTATTGTTTCTGCTCTTATTTCCATAATTAGAGTTTCTAAAAATAGTTGGTCTGAAATTAAGAACTGGATTTGATCATTGGGATTTTACTGACAGAGTGTTTATTGTAAATTTTTTTTCTTTTTCTTTTGGTCACTTGTTGCTGATGATGCTGTTTTAGTGTCTTATAGTCCTCAAGGACTTCCGACTCAGCCAGATCATTTAAAAAACTTGCTGTATTAGAACCAAATTTAATGCTAATGTGAATAAAAAACAAAAATCAATCGCTTTTCGTAGTAGCAGAATTGGTTCATTGGGTCCAGTAGTGAAGGTTTAACACTGGAACTTGCGAACGAACATTTCAATCTTGGCACAAATCTTACAACCGAAATCGGTCTCAAGCGAGCACACACTGATTGGAAATACAGGGTAGAAAAGCACTTTTAAACCTAACTTGAGCCTTTAAGAATATGAGCAAGTGTTACCACATACTTTCATTTATCGAACATTTCAATGCAAGTTAAATCCCATATTATGATACTCATCTCAAATCTCGGGAATTTAACCTGTGCGCAGTACGGGAAAAGTCCAGTTCATGGCCCGTAAATGATTTCAAGGAGTCCAGTTCAATTCAGTTCAGTTCAGTTCATGTTGCTCATAGTCCAGCCGACCACGAAGCGCCATAATAGGGCTGCCACTTCATTGAAATCAACTCTCAAAATAGTTTTTCTTTAAATTCACACACACACACACAACTCTGTGTAGAACAATTTTTTGCTAAAAGAACGCGCTGGATTTCTTTGAAATCTTTCTTCTGTAAAATGTTAGTTCAGACGAAAACTGTTTGTCTCTTTCAGAAGCTACACTCCCTGAAACACGATTTCCATTGAGGTTGCTGTAAAATGTTTACGTTTGGACATGATGGTAAGTCACAGCACTCCATCCAACATGTCTTACAGTGAGTGGTGACACATCACATGCAATACCACACCGAGTTTCTTCCCCTTTGAAAAGATACGTGTGTTTGCACAAGCAGCGGCCAGTGTTCTGAATTGTAGAGTTGACAACACCATGCATGGTGACCCAGGACGAAAGCCACTTTATGTGAATTCAATAGGAGATGGTGTACATTACCAGCAACGGAACTGGAAAAAAAAAGCACGGTAAAACTTAAGCAATGCTGCAGCATTCTGGATGAAAATGTGAAAAGAAAAACAAAAAAATTGGGTTATAGAGATCAGAAAATCTTTTTTTTTTTTTTTTGCGTGAAACTGTGTTCTAAGGGACAAAAAATAAACAAACCACAAACAAAACAAAACAACAAACAAACAAACAAAAAACTCTAGAGGGGTGAAAAAGAATGCATCTTTTTTTATTACTTCTTTTAAGAAAACTAGTCGATTCGTTTATCCATAAAATGGTTCTAGAACTATTACAAGCGTCAACACATATTCAAAGTAGCGGTCTTTTGAAAGAGATGAACATTACTGACCGAAGTTTTTTTCTCGCCTCAGGGTTGTGATTGCTCGGAGCAGCCTCCTCTCAGCAGCAATAGCCATCGTGACAATCAATCCTATCAGAGAAAATGGTGTCCCTTCTGCCCATTAAAGACAGAAAATTAAAAAACAAAGACAAAAACAAAAACAAAAAAAAAAAAAAACCGTGTTTGTTTGACTGCCTGTCAAATCAAGGTAGATGAACACGTTTTCCTTAAAAGATTCAATAACAGTGCCCCATCAGGAAAACTGGTTCAAGCAAGAAGTTATCAGGCGGACAAAAAAAAAAAAAGAAAAAAAAAAAAAAAAAAAAACCCACCAAACTCCCTTGACTACTATTTCACAGTATGTAGTAAAAGATATCGTATAATCCACGGTGATTGACTGTATATCGTGACGGTGATGGCGGCTATGATGATTACAGTGACAACACACCCACGCAACACACACACACACACACACACACACACACACACACACACACACACACACACACACACACACACACTCACACACACACACAAACACACGCGCGCGCAGTCTCTCTCACACACACAAACAAACACACACACACACATGCACACACACACGCACGCATGCGCGCGTACACACACACACCACACACACACACACACACACACACACACACACACACACACATTGCCTTTTACACTATTTTTTTGCTTTTTCACCTGTTGAAACTGTTGAAAATCCTTACAAGACAATTCATCCTGTCCCTTTCCCTGCTCTTAAGTCTCCCCCCGCATAACCCCCCCCCCCCCCACCCCCTTCCCCCGTGTCTTTCAACCTCCGTATCCCCTCTATCTAACCTCCACCCCTCTCCATTTCCTCTTACTGCTTCCGTCTCTCTCCTCCTCCCCCTCCCCTCCCCCTCCACCCCTCTTCATCCTTCCTCCTCGACGTCTCATGTGTTCCATTTCCCTTTCCCGTTGACGTATCCACACCGACGCCTCTCTCTCTCTGTTTCTCTCTCTCTCTCTCCTCTCTCTCCTCTCTCTCTCTCCTCTCTCTCTCTCTCTCTCTCTCTCTCTCTCTCTCTGTCTCCCTCTCTCTCTCTCTCTCTGTGTCTCTCTCTCTCAATCTCTCTCTCCCCTCTCTCTCTCTCTCCTCTCTCTCTCTCTCTCTCTCTCTCTCTCTCTCTCTCCCCCCCTAATTTTCCACCACTCCTTCTCTCCTACCCCAGTTTCATCTCTCTCCCTACATTTTTCTGTCCAGCCTCCTCCCTCCCTCCCTCCCTCCCTCCCTCCCTCCCTGCCTTTTTCTCTTCACACACTCTCATCAGAAAGTTCAGTCCTGTCTCGAAATAATGACAGCACTGATCATACCACAAGCCATCCTATCTGCTTCTCGAGCGATGTATAGAATACAAAGTCGAACCACAAACGGAAAATTCGGTCTCTTGTTTCTTTTCCGTTGTCTCTTTTTTACCTAGCCCCCTAATTCTAAATATACCGAGAGCTGAATCTCTCTCTCTCTCTCTCTCTCTCTCTCCTCTCTCCTCTCTCCTCCCGGTCTCTCTCTCTCTCTCTCTCTCTCTCTCTCTTCTCTCTCTCACTCACTCACGTGTGTGTGTGTGTGTGTGTGTGTGTGTGTGTGTGTTGTGTGTGTGTGTGCGCGCGCGCGCGCGCGCGCGCGCGTAACGTCAAACTGGCGAAGCTGCCTGGTACACACAACGAAACTTACTCTGTACGGTTTAACGTGGTTTGGGCCATACTATTCATATTATTTCAAAGGTTGTGTACAGTACCGTGCGAAACAGATTGGAAACAGCTCTGATGGCGATAAATCTTGGGAATCTTTTACTCTCTGTGGCTTCTGGCTCGGTGTTGTCAGTTTGCTTGATTCCGTTGCCCGTTTGAATACGAGACAGATATGAAGGGCACTCTCAAGCAAATTCTAAGAGACATCTTTCAGCTCTAGAAAGGTTAATGGTCCCGTTGAAGAATGCGTTTCAAAGTGAATCAGATTTGAAAAGAAGTTGAAAAGAAAATGAGGCAGGGAACAGTAAACAAGAAACAATAAACAAGTAGGGTAACTCTTGCTCCCCATATAGAAAACCTAACACAGAGTAACATTTATTATAGACTGGCACAGCCTTTTAAACTTGAATAAAGTCAGACAAACACAAAGACGAACAATCTAACACAGAGTAACATTTAGTATAGACTGGCACAGCCTTTTTAAACTTGAATAAAGCAATCTAATAGTGGGGGAAAAACAAGCGCAGGCCAACAACCCCTCCGTCATCACAGTAATGACTTGGCAAAGATTTGAACTTGCGAAGGGGGGGGGGGGGGGGGGGGGGGGTGGGGGGGGGGGGGGGGGGGGATGAAGATATGAAAGAAAATGGGAACATAAAATCAAGAAAATATGTTATCAATGTGAAAACTCTTCACTAGCTGCATGAGGGAACCGTCGTAATCCCTCTCGAAGGCAGATCTATATGTATTGCCTGCTCCTAGGCCTTTCGTCCGCTGGATCGGAATTCATCAGGACACACGGCTGATTGTGACTGCGCTCCTGGTTTTTGTTCAGATTTTAAAAACAAATCCAGTCAAAGCCCAGGAGAAGTCTGCCTGTCGCCTGTCCACGAAAGGAGCTCCCAATGCGTCCACGCCGCGACGTGCGTCCCAAGACTGTGTACCTCGCTCAGCGTTCCGGAGTTCCGTTCCACGTCTCCACACAGTGTGCAAGTAGTCCGTCCGCGCTAGAAGATCAGAGCGAGGAGCAGGTCAACGGCTGCACTGCACCGTCTGTCGTGGTTGGTGGCATCAGCACGGTCATCCACATGGCCGCCCTCTTCCTGGCTTGTCATGAGACACAGAAAGCGATGCGGGCACGGGCACAGTGCCACGTCTTGCCTTTAAAAAACAAGCTGCAATGCTGAGGATGGCGTGGAAGCAGATGGGGGGAGGGGGGGACCCCTGGACATGGCCAGGTGGAGGGGAGTGTTGGACTCTGCTGAAGACCGTCACAACCGACCAGAAAACTACGGGGGAGCGTTGCAAAGCTGACTCCCTTGGTTGGAATCGGTGCGCACAATCTCCAGAGAGAGAGAGAGAGGAGAGAGAGAGAGAGAGAGAGAGAGATAGACCGAGAGAGAGGAGCGGGAGGAGAGGAGAGAAGCACGGAGTGTGTGTGCATGTTGTGTGTGTGTGCATGTGTGTGTGTGTGCAAGTGGGATGTGGTTGAGCAGCAGACAGACAGACAGAGGAACACACACACAGAGAGAGAGAGAGAGAGAGAGAGAGAGAGACGGGAGAGAGAGAGAATAGAGAGGGGAGAGACTTAGACAGATAGACAGACAGACAGATAGAGAGAGAGAGAGAGAGAGAGGAGAGAGAGAGAGAGAGGGAGAGAAGAAAGAAACACACACAACACACCACACACACACATAACACACACACACACACACACCCACACACACACACACAGAGAGAGACAGACAGACAGAGAGACAGAAACAGAGAGAGAGAGAGGCGTAGTCGGGAGACGGGGAGAAAAAAAAACAAACAGACAAACAAAAGAAGCTTTGAAACGAAACAAACACACACACATACAGACGTAAGGGCAAAAGAGGTTCCGTTGAACAGACAGGCGGAGACGGCATTGCAATGGTCGCTGGCAGTGGATGAGGTCGGGGTGGGGGGAGGGGGGGCCGGTAAGGTACCCTACTGGGGCAGACAGACCCGAGCTTCAATCGCCACCATCACATACGTCGCTTTCCATCTTTGAAATGCGCAGACATGGGCGGCTGCACCGGCTGGCTTTTAATTAATATGTCTCCCGTATCTGCGCGCTGCACGCCAGCAGTTCCTCGGGGGAGCGGCCGCATGCATGGGAAGGAGGAGTGACGTTTATATTCTCTATTCGCTCTCATAGATCTCTCTCTATCTCTCTCTCTCTCTCTCTGATCTCTGTGTCTCTGTCTGTCTGTCTAGTCTCTTGCTTGCACACAATCACACATGCCACACACCACACACACACATGCACACACACATGCTCTCTCTCTCTCTCTCTCTCTCTCTCTCTCACACACACACACACAACAACACACACCCACACGCACGCACCACATAGCACACACTCACTCACTTAGTAACACACACACATGACACACAACACACACACACACACACACCCACACACACACACACACAACACACTACAACCGCACGCACGCACGCACGCACCACACACACATACACACACACACACACACCACACACACACACACACACACACACACACACCACCACACATGCACATATGGATTCACTTTCTACAGCACCAACTGACTGGCTGGGATTGGGGAACACATGTGCACGACCGTAGCCCCATTAAAGGTAGAGAGGGGGTGGGGTCTAAGACAGACAGACAGACAGGGAAGTCAGACAGACAGACGAGATGGAGCGAGACAGAGAGAGAGAGATTGAGAGAGAGAGGAGATGAGAGAGAGATGAGGAAAAAAAACGATGGCATAAAACGAGGACAGGAAACGTTTAGAAAAGGAAACACAGAATATGGCAAAACCGAAAGGACAGAAAGAAACGAAAGAAAAAAGGAAACACCAAAGAATAAAGGACAAAGAACAGAGGGAAAGGAAAGGAAAAAGGGAGAAGAACAGATTAACATACAAACAGAATAAAGACACAAGCCAGAAGAAAGCAGAGAGAAGACAAGAAGAACGACGAAAAGAAGAAAGAACAGTGGCTTTCCGTAGCTTTTTCATATTTCGGTCCACAGGGGGAGAAAGAAAGAAAGACCCCAAAAGACACAAAGAAAGACGCCCAGAAATCCAAAAGAACGAAAGAACAGCAAGGAAAGAAAAGGGGAAGAAAAAGAAAGAAAGTAAAGAAGAAAGAAAGAAGAAAAGAAGACATAGAATAAGAAAAGAAGAAAGGGAAAAGAGAAGAAAGGATTTTAAACAAAGGAAGAAGAATTCATGGTCGTTATAGTTCAATCGACTCATGAGGAGGGACTGAGGGAAGCGAGAAAGACGAGAAGAAGAAAGAAAGAAGAAGAAGAAGGGAGAGAAGAAGAAAAGGGAAGAAAGAAGAGAGTAAGAAGAAGAGAAAGAAGAAGAAGAACAGGAAAAAGAAAAGTAAAAGAAGAAGTAAGAAGAAGAAGAAGAAGCAAGAAGAAGACAGAGAAGAAAGAAAGAGAAGAAGAAAAAGAAGAAGAAGAAGAAAGAAGAAAGACGAAGAACGAGAAGAAAAGAAAAAGAAAAAGAAGAAGAAGACGTTAAAAGAAAGACGAAGAAGAGGAGGAGGAGGAGGGAGGAGGAGGAAAGTTAGAAGAGAAAAGGCGAAGCGAAGAAGGAAAAGTCGAGAGAAGCGAAGAAGGAAAGAACAGTCTAAGGAGGGAAGGGAGAAGAAAAAAGGAGAAGAGAGGAAGTGAAGGGAGGAGGAGGAAAGAAGGAGGAGTAGGAGGAGGAGGGGAAGTGCAGTGAGAATAAGAAGTATGGAGAAGAACAGGAGTGGAAGAAGTAGGAGAAAAAGAGAGAAGAAGAAGAGAAGAGTAGAGAAGAAAAAGAGAAAGAAGACGAAGGTTGGAAAGTATAGTCAGAAGAAGTAGATAGAAGAAGAAAGAGCCCCCGAAGAGAAACGAGAGACCCAAAAGAAAGCCGAAAAGAAAAGAAAGAAAGAAGTAAAGAAGAAGAAGAAGAAGAAAGAAGGAAGAAAGACAGAAGAGAAGGAAAGAAAGAAAGAAAGAGAGAAAAGGAAAGGGAAGAAAAAAAAAAAAAGAAAAAAAAGAAGACAAGAAGAAAGAAGAAGAAGACAACAGAAGAAGAAAGAAGAAAACAGAAGAAGAAGAAGAAGATGAAGAAGAAGA
Source organism: Conus betulinus (assembly GCA_016801955.1). Taxonomy (NCBI): domain Eukaryota; kingdom Metazoa; phylum Mollusca; class Gastropoda; order Neogastropoda; family Conidae; genus Conus; species Conus betulinus. The sequence continues at coordinate 288,161 of JADBJO010001757.1, forward strand.
AGACAGAAGTTAGGAAGAAAGAGAAAGAAGGAGGAGGAATAAAGAAGCAGAGGAAGAAGAAGGAGAGAAAGAGAAGAGAAGAAGAAGAAACGAAGAAGTAGAGAGAAGAAAGAAGAAACAGAAAGAAGAAGAAGAAAGAAGAAGAAAGAAGAAAGGGGGAGATGAAGCCGGGAAACACACATTACAGTGAAAGCACCAATCGCAGTCGTTAATGCAGCCATCTGGACGACAAGCCATAGCCAGCCATTGCCAACAGGAAGAAAAAAAAAGAAACAAGGACAAAAACAAAACAAAACAAAACAAAAAAAAAAACCCCACAACCAGACACAAAGGGGGGGGGAGGGGGGGGGGGGGGGGGGGGGGAAATACACATCCACTGACGTGAAGAAAAAAGAAACAGGGTCACCTCGGATTCCTCCTCTCCCGCCCTCTCTACACCCATCACCCCCCCCCCCCCCACACCTTCCATCCTCGTTTCACGTCCGCCAATTTCACCTCCCCCGCCCTCCCCCTCCCTTTCCATCAACTTTATGCTCCATAAACTCATTCCATGAGCAATTAAATTCCTTTGGCTCAGTTGGCCTTTCAACCATTCTGCTCCCCTCCCCAAACTTCCACGAGCACACACACACGCGCGCACACGCACGCAGGACACGCACGCAGACACGCACGCACGCACGCACGCACACGCACCACACACACACAATACGCATGCATGCACGTATGCCATACACACACTGCACACTAAAAATTCACACAACACACACACACCACACACACCACAACACACACACACAAACACACACACCACACACGCACACACGCACGGAGCGGCGCACACACACACGCGCACGCACGCACACGCACACACACACACACACACGCGCGCGAGCACGCCACTCACAACACAACACAAACAACAAAATCTTCCCCAAAAACAACAAGCAAGCCCACACACATCACGGCACACCACACACACACACACCACACACACACACACACACACACATACACAACCATTCCTCCCCTCCCACAAAACACACACACACTAACACCACAAC
>JADBJO010001757.1:301721-321721 GCA_016801955.1 Conus betulinus
CCGGGTTATCGGAAACAACCGTTTTGTGTGTGTGTGTGAGTGTGCGTTTTTTTTTTTTGTTTTTGTTTTTTTTTGGGGGGGGGGGGGGGGGGGGGGGGGTTGGGGGTTGGGGGGGGGGGGGGGGTGGGGGGGGGGGGGGTGGGGTGGGTGGGAGGCGTGAGGACAGATGATCTAGTGAGTCACGCCATGGACATATCTATCAGTTCACAGCAACAGAACTCGGCCAACGTTCTGTTTGAACAGTTTTTTCACCCGGCTTCACCATTCGTTTGTCGGTCGGCGTTCTACGATACTGCTGTCTCAATACTAACTGATGTATATTTACCGTCCATCACGGCCCGTCTTCGCGGGAATGCCGGGAGCTCTTCGGCAGAACTTTTGTTAACCTCGCCTTCTGGAAATCCCGTGCGAATAATTGTCCCTTTTCCTCGCACTCTCTCGGATTTTCTGCTGTGTTTCTTTCTTTGTTTCTTTGTTCCTATCTTTCTGTGACCCCTTCCTTCCTTCCGTACTCCCTCCCTTCCCTACCTCCCTGTCTCTGTCTTACGATGTTTCCGTGTTGTCGTGCCCTGCTTTCTTCTTCCTTGGGGGTCCTTCCCTGTGACTTTGTTACACAAAGCCTCTACGCTTTTGCTTTGTTTTGTTACAAGTCTGATAGGCCAGCTTTTCCTTTTTCTTTCTTTTTTATTTGTGAGTGGGGAGGGAGGAAGGCTGTTTGTACTCTGACGACTTATGTAGTGACTTGGTGCATTCTAGTCTAACGCGGACTCTGCCTGTCCATTCGCCCATGTGGCTTTCTTTTTAAGTGTATATGTGAAGTCTGCTGCTCACTATCATATTTGTTTTCCATTTAAACTGGGGGTGGACAGTTCAGCGGAATGGCTGGTGCCCACAGCACAGTCCAGCCCTATCCAGCCCTAAGGATATCAGGAGATCGGTTCACTGTGTTGTGCATACGTTGTACGTATTTTATAGACAGCCATATTGTGTACACTGTTGTTTATTACTGTAGCGCCCACCCACATATATCCCACAAGTGGGCGTTCCTTCCGGTTCCGGTTCCCAGATCGGCCTCACCAGCCACCTGCGGACCCACACTCAGCGACCTTCCATCTAAGATTAAAGTCATGGTCATCTTCCATCTGAGATTGAAGTCATGGTCGTCTTTCAGCTGAGACTGAAGTCATGGTCATCTTCCATCTCAGATTGAAGTCATGGTCATCTTCCAGCTGAGATTGAAGTCATGGACATCCTCCATCTCAGACTGAAGTCATGGCATCTTCCGTATGAGATTGAAGTCATGGTCATCTTCCATCTCAGATTGAAGTCATGGTCATCTTCCATCTGACATTGAAGTCATGGTCATCTTCCAGCTGAGATTGAAGTCATGGACATCCTCCATCTCAGACTGAGTCATGGCATCTTCCATCTGAGATTGAAGTCATGGTCATCTTCCAGCTGAGATTGAAGTCATGGTCATCTTCCAGCTGAGATTGAAGTCATGGTCATCTTCCAGCTGAGACTGAAGTCATGGTCATCCTCCAGCTGAGATTGAAGTCATGGTCATCTTCCATCCGAGATTGAAGTCATGGTCATCTTCCAGCTGAGATTGAAGTCATGGTCATCTTCCAGGTGAATTTGAAGTCATGGTCATCTTCGAAATCGAGGGATGAGCAGCAGCAGCAGTACTTCTGAAGAATCAACGCATTCACTCCAATGTGCTGGCAGTCCTGAGATGACCTTGCCTGGTCCGCTGGGCCGGTGGAATGCCACCGACACTGATCGTCTGCTCTGTTGACCCTCGGTGCTTTTGTTACTGTTCCCGCACCTGTGCCCTGACCGAAGTTGGTTCAATCGTGAAACCCAAAACAGTATTCCCAGTTTTGATCATTCCCTCCTGAAGCTCGTTTTCCCCGAAGTGGTCCCTTGTGGTTTGGAGATGGTGAAGAGGACAAAGATCATGTCAATGTCCGTCCATGTTGAGAGCGCTGTATGTACTGGGTTGTGGCAGTAATGTTGAAGTCATACCTAAATAATGTCCAGCAGGATTTTTTTTGCTTAAATTGAGATATACTGTTGTTTTAATTTTTTTTTTTTTTTTTTTTTTTTTTTTTTTTTTTTGCAAACTTATTACCACCGTTCCATTGAATCTTTGCTTAGTATTTCGTTACAATGCTGGTATGGTGGTCCAGGACTGTTTAGGCCTCTTTATTTGTAGATCTGCACAATGTTTTATCTATTCATATTTGTGTGATAATAATTTGCGCCTGACATAATTTCTCTCTTTGGAGATGATAAACTTTTATCTTATCTTCTTTCATAAAAGCGCTTGGCCGAATGTGACGTGTCTGAACGCCTGTCCGTGGATTCTGGACGAACTAGGCCACAAGAATTGTTTCAATTTTTTCTTTTCGATCGTGTATGGACATACTCAAGTTTCAAATTACTCGGAACACATGCAGATTACTGATCTCTAAGGGCAAAAACAAAAAAGAAAGAAAAAAAAAAATCGTGAATTTCTGCTTTCATTTTTTTTTTTTTTTTCTTGACTGTCAGACCTATAGTATTTGAAGGAAACACAAACCTGTCAAGGTTTACCTGATCAGAGCGCGTTTAGCGAGAGCATTCTTCTCGTCACACACAAAAAAAAGTCTCATCGCTGACGTGTCTCATCGCTGAAATTTGTCAAAAGAGGGATGACTCGTAGTGCCGTCTAACAGCGATCATTGAACAACGCATTGAACAACGCAAGACTAAACGATACAAACAGATCTTAACAATCAGTCAGGTAAGTAAACGACAGAAACAGGTCTTAAAACAATCAGTCAGTAAACGACAGAAACAGTAAGTAAACGACAGAAACAGGTCTTAAACAATCAGTCAGGTAAGTAAACGACCGAAACAGGTCTTAAAACAATCAGTCAGGTAAGTAAACGTAAAACGAACCGAAACAGGTCTTAAAACAATCAGTCAGGTAAGTAAACGTAACCGAAACAGGTCTTAAAACAATCAGTCAGGTAAGGCGCGCATCTGTAGCGGAACAAAGGTCACAAATGAAATCCGAAACGCACAAGCGAGCACGAACAACGTAATCCCCGACTACTACTACTGCCGCCATCTTGAGCCCTTTGTGGAGCGCTTCCAGCGTTCACGGCAAACACGTGGCTTCCAGGACAGAGCGCCAATGCCGTTACATCACCCACGGCTGGTCAGCCCTCGGCTGGTCAGCATCCGGGCAGCAAAGTAACAGATTTTTTTTAAATTGATGTTTGCATATTTACCATAGGATATGTTAATATTATTTTCCCTTTAAAAAAAAAAAAAAAAAAAAAAAAAGAAGAAAAAGTGTGACGTCAATAGCGCAAAACGATCTCTTTCCGTTCGTCACTTCCGTTCAATGACAGCCGTTCTGTTTGCGAACAGCTCGTCTCCCCGTGGCTGTAGGTGTCTGTTGGGCCGACGGACACTTCAATGAGCGCCGCGCATTTGGGAAAGTGGATGGCGGACTAGTTCCCTTCAATTTCGATCCGTGAACTGACTGACGAAGAGTCACAAGAACACGCTGAAGTGTTGACACGCAGGGGCCGCTGACAGTGCTTGTGGATGGCGCCACCGGAAAAGCAGGATGGCTTCAATCAGATTACAGGCATCAACGACACTCTGCCAAATTCTACATTCAGACCGTGTGGTGCAGTAGTGAAATGTCGGCCCGGTACAAAACGGAACCCGGCGACATTATGTGCCCGGCGTTGCGGTTACAAAATGTCTGCCTGGTACAGAATGTCACCCAAGGTGATATTTTGTATCGGCAAGTCACATCTTCATGTCTGCTGCGGAAGACATTTTCACCGTTCGTGAATGTATGATTTAGGGTCTGGTTTGTCCGGTCACTGGCAGTGTGTGATGTTGGTATGCAAGGTGGAGCCGGGGTAGATGTGTGTGTGTGTGTGTGTGTGTGTGTGTGTGTGTGTGTGTGTGTGTGTGTGTGCACGTGATAATCTGCAGCCATTGTGGATTCAGCTTTATATATAATTTGTTTTTGAAAAAAAAAAGGTTTTATGAAAAATCAACAGCAGATAAAATAAGTTATGGCCAATCGCATTGCAAAGTTAGCACTGGCTCATTATAGCATATCCCCCCAGACCATTCGTCCCAGAACATGGCAAGGCCACAGGCCCCACCACCCCCAGGGCTAATGCAATAGTACACATTCAATTCATGTTGCTTACGGCTCAGCCGACCGCAAAGGCCTTAGTAGGGCTGCACAATAAAGTATCATCATTATGGTCATCATCATTGTCGTCGTCGTCGTCGCTGTCGAAGTTACTCAAAAGTTGGGGAGGTCGTCTTTCTTTCAACATACGGTCCAGCCGGCCGCAAAGGGCCAGAGCAGGGCTGTACAATATAGTATCATCATCATGGTCATCATGATGGTCGTTGCCACCGTTGTCGAAGTTATTCAAAGCCGGGAGTCGTTTCTCTTCCAACATCAGAACACACGCACAGTCAGCGATGTCAATGACTAGAGAGTTTCTTTCTCTGGCCGAGTCCGCCATTTCCACCACCACCACGATGAGAAAGCGTCACTGCCATCGTCAAAACCGGCACCATAATCGGCAACAAAATTTCGATGCTGGTGATCACCATTATCTCTCCACTTAACCTTTACACCTGGATCACGAAACTCCCCAAATCGTATGTTCAGATACGGCGACATTTGTTCCACGGTGCACAAAGATATGAGACCTGCTGATACAAATAGTCACCCAGGTGTTTTGTGTCGCAACGTCGGTTCAAAATGTCACCTTGGGTCAAAGTCTGCACCACGGCAACATTTTTGTACCGCGACGTTGGGACAGGGTGTCACCGGGTGGGCAATTTGTACCGAGGTGATTTGTTTTTCTTTTTTTTTTTTTTTTTTTTTTTTTTTTTTTTTTTTTTTTTTTTTTTTTTTTTTTTTTTTTTTTTTTTTGCACCACCACAGGCCCGAATGCTAAACAAAAAACACGAACAACCCAGGGGGAAACACTCTTCGTGTTGTCACTGATTAAATGTTGGGTTACCTCTCCTAAGGACGTAATGTTTTTTTTTTTTTCTCGCGTCCGTTTTGTTTGTTCGTTTGTCTGTCAACGAGGTTGCGAATACAAAACAAAACAAACAAAAAAAAAACAAACAAACAAAAAAACCGCTGAAGCTATTTCGACCAAATTCGGTGAAAAGATGGAAAAGAGCCCACGGACGTTGCCCGTGCATTTCTGTGTGGATCCGGGTCAACGGGTAGATCCTGGATTTGTTCAGCAAGGCCATGACAACAATGTTTCCCACGGAACACAAGCACCGTAAAAGTTAGTATGACGAACTGATGACTGCTTATGAAGAAGTGTACAGGGTGGTGCAAAAAGCGATGTTGGCAGTCGCCATTACCATCTACCATTTATAACTGCGGTGAGAGTATTCCAACATCAAACACACACTGTAAAAGTCGTAGGCCTCCAAAGTCAAGTTGTCCGCCATTACGCATCGCTATCCTTAAAAAAAACGAAACAAAATAAAAGCATATTTTAGAAAATACGATTGCCAACCTACTTTTACACTACCCTGTATTTCCCATCAATATTTAGATTTTCTGTGGATAAGGTTTATATTCCGTATTTTGCATGTTCTGTTTATAAAAACAAGGTTACATGGAAAGTAGATCTTCCATATCATTATTACTATCATCATTTTTTTTCTGGTTGTAAAAAAAAAAAATCTGATTAATTTGACCATTGCTGAATCACAGATGGATATGAAAATGCTGACGACCTTATATATTTCATGTATCTATCAGTTGTCCAAACAACGAAATGTATTTGTTATTGCACACTTGATTTAGATGTACGGTATGGAGGATATTTCCTGTTGTTCCCCCCCCCTCCCCTGATCCATTCCAAAGTCCCTCAAACACAGAACTGTATGATACCATACGGAACGGAACTTTCCCCCCCCCCCCCCCCCCCCTTTTACAAACATATACGCAAGCAAGCAAGCGCGCACACACACACACACACACACACACACACACACACACACACACACACACACACACACACACGCGCGCACGCATATACACACACACACACACACACACACATACACGCGCGCGCGCGCATATTACACCCAGAGAGAGAGAGAGAGATAGACAGACAGACAGACAGACAGACGACAGACAGGCAGAGAGAGAGCTATTATACCTGGCCCGCTCATCTCTGTTGAGAGAGAGAGAGAGAGAGAGAGAGAGAGAGAGAGAGAGAGAGAGAGAGAGAGAGAGAGAATGTGTTGTTTATAGCCCAGGCGATCGCACAAAGCCATATCAGGGGTACAATATTTTTCGAAAGAAAACGTTCTTTACAGCATCATTTTCCAGCAGCAAACCTTTTCAAAGACTACCCAGTTATCAGAATGCGCACTCACCAGCAACTTTCTTAGGAAGAAGAAGGAGAAGAAGGAGGAGAGAAGGAGAAGAAGAAAAGAAGAAGAAGAAGAAGAAGAAGAAGAAGAAGAAGAAGGAGGAGGAGGAGAAGAAGAAGAAGAAGAAGAAGAAGAACAAGAAGAAGAAGAAGAAGAAGAAGAAGAACAACAACAACAACAACAACAACAACAAACAAGATGCATATACCACCACAAACTGTTGCTTGTACATAACTGGACGCTTGATTGGGTTCTCAGCGACAAAACAACAAACAAACACACCAAAACACACACACACACACACACACACACACACACACACACACACACACACACACACACACACACACAAACCCTTCGGTACCTAAACAGATACATTCAGATGTGCCATTCTCCCCATTTCCCACCACCACCACCTTTTCCTTCCCGTCACTCACACTTGAATCTAATGACATAAAATGCATTTCTTTTTTTCGCTGAAGATTTGCAAAATCTGTGATAAGAACGCCAAACTCCTTGGTTTATGGTGAACTGGGCAGATACCATTTGTAAATTAACGGTTTCATGATGTAATGAATAAGATGTGGCTACGTAATATAAAGACGCCACATCATCGGAAACCTTTCATAACATCAATCGTTGTCTTAACCTTCCACAACAAAACCTACATACATGATCATCTTCAGTTTCCTTCGTTTTGTGTTGATATCGATTTGGATGATGTTTGAACAAACCAGACGAGCTGTCGATGGGAGAACGTTTCTAAAAGATTTCAAAGAAAATGTAAAGTTCATCAAATTTAAATGACTGGACAAATGAGCTTTTAAGCACAAAACCTACGCATTTTAATATCATTTCAAATCAACCCTTTAAGCTGTCACCGTTTTGTGTGAGCTGAAACGTGTAAGAGCGAGAAGTCTTTGAGTCAAGATTGAGACTAGTGGGGCCCTTCCTTGAGGACAAACGGCTGTGTTTTGGCAACAAGTCTGTTGACCGTTTCTTTTGCTTTTTGCAGAACTGGCATAGAAACGGAACACTCGTGTTCAAATGTCCAAAATAGGCAAATGTTCGGAGAACAATATATCGTAAGCGAGTATTACGACGGATCATTGAGCTTTAAACTTTCTCTTCTCCTATCTTCAAGTCACAAACCAACAATACTGCGTCTCGCTTTTTTTCATTTACGAGGTGCTTCCAATTCATTGCCCATACACAAGCTGTTTTGACCGTCTGTTTGCCTTGAGGACATTTATGTGAAGAACTGGATCAAAACCCTTCCGAAAAATATCGCAAGAAAAGCGTCAAAATTAAACCTGCAAAAAATAAGATAAATAAATAATAAGTAAATGAAAAAAAAAGGCCATAAAGTCTAAACTATCATCTTCACACTTCCATGATGTTTTGCTTCTGTTCAGCTTGTACGTGACCGTGAGGAGCGTTCCTTTGTTCATGTTGTGTTCTTTGGTTGTAGTCAATAGGCATGTATCGACGACGCTTTCTATGCGTATGATATTTTAATGAAATGCGGCTATGGCCTGATAAAATCGTTTAAGACTCGAACCCCCTCCATCCCCTCCCCCCCCCCCCCCCCCCCCCCAGTCTCTCTCTCTCTCTCTCTCTCTCTCTCCTCTCTCTCTCTCTCTCTCTCTCTCTCTCTCTCTCTCTCAGTGCTTCATATTGACTGCTGGTTATTGATGTATTGCTACTTGGTTAATGATTCCAGTCTCGGATTGAATATCAATACGTAAATAAAAAGGGGGGAAGTGTGTGTGGTGTGTGTGTGTGTGTGTGTGTGTGTGTGTGTGTGTGTGTGTGTGTGTGTGTGTGTGTGTGTGTGTGTGTGTGTGTGTGTGTGTGTGTGTGTTCTGACGGCATCTCTCTCTCTCTCTCTCTCTCTCTCTCTCTCTCTCTCTCTCTCTCTCAGTTTCTTCCCTTGCTTGGTTACCAGCGAGAGGCATTACATCAGAGGTCTAAACATTTTAGTTTCTTTCTTGAAAGAAACAGTTGACGATGCCTGTTGTGGGGAACACATGCTCAACACACCCTGTTCCACGAATTATCGCTGTCGTCTTTCACAACTGCAGGAAGGGGCGCACAGACTGTCGTTGTGTTACGTTTAAGAAGACCCGCCGAGTCAACCCCACGTCGCGCGCAGCTGTCAAGACAATACTGCCCGCGCGCACCTGTCAGGACAATACTGCCACGCGCACCTGTCAGGACAATACTGCCACGCGCACCTGTCAGGACAATACTGCCACACGCACCTGTCAGGACAATACTGCCGCGCGCACCTGTCAGGACAACAATACTGCCGCGCGCACCTGTCAGGACAATACTTCCGCGCGCACACCTGTCAGGACAATACTGCCGCGCGCACCTGTCAGGACCATACTTCCGCGCGCACCTGTCAGGACAATACTGCCGCGCGCACCCTGTCAGGACAATACTTCCGCGCGCACCTGTCAGGACAATACTGCCGCGCGCACCCCTGTCAGGACAAAACTGTTGTTTACCGCTGGAAATGTCCTTCGCAGACTTCCAGGGACAGGAGACGGGCTGAGGGCACAGCGCAGTGACAACACAGAAGCAAGGTCTACCTCATCTCCCTCTGGCTTATTTCTCCTGACGCCTCCAAGTTCGTTTTATAGCATGAAATGACACCCAGTCCTCCGACGTTTCACACGACGACAGTCTTGCCTGTGGAGAGAATTGTGCACGTGAGATAAGTGCGATCCAACAGTACTGTGCATCATCTGTTGCTGCGAATGACGCAAACCCTCAGTCTGTGTCAATTAATTTTTTCTTTTCTTTCTGCGTATGCAGGCTGATACTCCTGCGGATACTGCCTGTACAGACAGGCAGTGGAGTTTTGTGTGTATGACCGTTTTTTTTATCCCGCCATTAAGGCAGCCATACTCCATCTTCGGGGAAGGTGCATGCTATGTGTAACATGTCATCCATACCAACGGCCAAACTGGCCTTCTCTTCCGAAAGTTGGTGATGGGATTTTACGTGTGCGCAAGATGGTGTGCGTGCGTTCACACACGGAACCTCGGTTTACAGTGTCATTCGAAGGACTGTATGGGAATGGAGTCCGAACCGATGTTAACTCCGAGGGAAAAATCCGCCTGTCCCGAAATTCAAACCCGCAACCCCAGGATCACGAGTCCGGCGCTCTACCGACTGAGCTATTCCGGCCCCATGTCAGTTAATGACAACAGTGACTTTTACAAACTGAGTCAGGTAGATACACAGACCCTACCGTTGAGATCCTCGACAGCGAACCACAGTCGGTTACACAGAGGGAGTACAACGAGACAGCCAGCCCTTTCCCCCACAGGGGACTGAGGCAGAAAGCAAAGGCACGTCTACCGGCAGCACGGACATCTGTGAACCGGCTGATACACCAGAAATTAGTGTGTCTGGTATTTATAAAGCATTAACGAAGTGTTTCGAGGATACGTCAAAGCGAATGGACAGCCTTGTCTGTAGTATAAGACCAGAGAGAAAAGACGGATGTGGTAGTAGTGCCGGTTATGATGGGAATTTTAACTTAGAAGCTGCCTAAGAACAATTAATTAATTTCCTTTTCATCTAACTTGTTCTGACTTCAGAGCTGGTTGTAAAAGAAATCGTGCTTAGGGATGTGACGTTAAAGCGTAAAGTCTATTATCATTTAAATGCGTGACCACAGTTCTGGTTTCAAAGGAAATATTGATATAGAAATGACGAGAAACTGTCAAGTTTTGTTGTTGATCGTAAGCATGGTCTGATCAATGTACAAGAAGCCGTTTTAGACCAAGGACTGCAGGGTATTCCTACTGTGCTGGGCAGATTAACGGCACAATGATTTGCATTACCTTGATCTGGCTTTCACGTCATGACGACCCTGCAGTTGATGTTAATTGTATTCATTGATGGCTGTTTGATTATCTTCTTTGAGCTCCTCCCTTCCCTCATTTTCCCCATTGAATGGGCACTAACACATTAAAGTGTTCGCATTCGCATTTTCTCTTCTCTCTCTCTCTCTCTCTCTCTCCTCTCTCCTCTCTCTCTCTCTCTCTCTCTCTCTCTCTCTCTCTCTCTCTCTCTCTCGCTCTCTCTCTCTCTGTCAAAAACCTTCCGAAAGTTAAGCAATGAAAAGTCTCGAACCTGTAAAAAAAAAAAAAAAGGAAATAATGAAAACAGAAAAAAAAAGTCTAAACAGTCATCTTTACACTTCCATGACGTTTTGGTCCCATTCATCAGTAGGTTTTTACGTGACCGAATTATGCATTTATTTTTTTTTTTTTCATGTTATCTTCATTGGTTGTCTTCTGTATGAATGTATAGGAACCTTTCTATCGTATACGTCAATGGAACGGGCCTGTGGCCTAATAAAAACCGTTTAGAGTCAAAATCACTCCCTCCCCCCTACCCCCCCCCCCCCCCCCTCCGCTACTTTCTGTCTGTCTGTCTCTGTCTGTCTCTCTCTCTCTCCCTCCCTCCCTCTCTCTCTCTCTCTCTCTCCTTCTCTCTCTCTGTCTGTCTGTCTGTCTCTGTCTCTCTCTCTGTCTCTCTCTCTCTCTCTCTCTCTCTCTCTCTCTCTCTCTCTCTCTCTCTCTCTGTGCCTCATCTGGGCCCTCACGAGTTGTCTCATCTTCTTGCTATCCCATGCAAACTTTGCTTTTATTGACTGTTGGATGATCATTGTTGACACAGGGCAGCATGAATCCCAGTGTGGAATATTGCGTGACCGACCTCGCAGCCCTCTGAACTGAACTGACGCTCTGTGTTGTGACCTGCTGAGCAGTGTATGCGCCAAAGGATCCCTGGTAATCGATGGACGGTGTTTATAAGACTCAGAGCGACTCTGTCACGAACTGGGCGTCGTAAATATAGCATAGTGACGCCACCATGAATTCAGTCTAAAGAGACACCTCCTCTTCCCCCCCCCCCCCCCCCCCCCCCCCCCCCACCCCCAGCATCCCCTCCTCGCGAATTCCGTTTTCTGGAAGCTCTGTGCGACATGCTGGATGAGAATGATGGCGTCAGAATTCTTACTGAGGTGTGTTTGGAGAAGCCTCAACAAGTTTGCAGTAGAGTTTACTGACCTGGTCCGTCGAGAAATGATGTGTGTGTGTGTGTGTGTGTGTGTGTGTGTGTGTGTGTGTGTGTGTGTGTGTTGTGTGTGTGTGTGTTTAGACAGATACATGTGCAAATACATAGGTGTGTTTAGATAGATAGATACATATATAGATACATAAGAGAGAGAGCGAGAGAGAGAGAGGAGAGAGAGAGAGAGAGAGATCCTATTTTTAATAGATGTTATGCTTCAGGACATTTTTATATACATATATATATTTTTGTTGACATTGACCTATACAGTCTTTGAGTCAAGGGGGAACAAGATCATATCTGCAGCGCCAGGGAAAGAGAAGAAAAAATGTGGAATGAAATGGGCAAACCGAATAGCTCAAAGCATTTCGAAATACAATAACAGAAAAATCAAAAAGGGATTCGTCTTGATAACAAATCAAATACATAGTAGAATAAAGGAAAGGAAAGAGGACACTCTATACACACAGAAGCAAGCGCGCGCACGCACACGCGCACGCACACTCACGTGCACACACTCACACACGCACACACACCACACACACACACACACACACACACACACACAGAGACACAGAGAGAGAGAGAGAGAGGAGAGAGAGAGAGAGAGAGAGAAGAAGAAGAAGAAGAAGAGAAGAAAGAAAGAAAGAAAAACGAAAAAGTGATCATCAAACTGTATCAGCATCAGACACTATTACAAAGTCAGTGAGATCAAGTATTTTCTATTTCCTAGAGCTCACAGCTTCTGGGACATACTGTGCGAGTAAACGAATAACATAACATCGTCAGTGGACAACACATCACGTAAATTACAACGTTTTTCAACTATTATCTCGAACAACTAAGACTTGGACCTGATGTCTTCATACACAGTACAACCAAATAGTAAATGCTCTTCATCTTCTCTCACTTCATTTTCACACATCATACAAAAACGTATCAAATATTGGTTAAACTTACACACGGCTGCCAACGACCAGGGCATGTAAAAAAAACAAGCGTACGACATGCTGCTGAAACAGAATGAGTTGGGAAACAATAACTGGGTTAGCAATGTAAAGCGAGTTCTAACCACAAATGGATTTGGTATTGTTTGGCTCAGTCAGGGGTTGGAGATATAGGGATATCTATGACATAACTGAAGTACTGTTTAACGTCCTGTTTCAAACAAACCTGGCATTCCAAGATGTAAGCGGGCGCAAAGCACTCTTGGTTCCATTCCTATAAAAGTATTTAACAGCCAGAAAAAAATTCTTGAATATAGTTACCAACAGATGGCATGGAGACTCGCTGGCTAGACTCAGAAAGTAGAACACTAGGTCTGAGAGCCCAACAAGGGATGGTTTGATTTGGAAAGTATTGTAGAAGGTTTGTGTATGATGAGAGAGAGAGAGAGAGAGAGAGAGAGAGAGAGAGGAGAGACAGAGACAGACAGACAGAGACAGAGAGAAATAGACATATGGCAGAGAGACACATAAACAAACACACATTTAGGGGATCCCACTTCATTACTAGTACGATCTCTCTTCAACAACAACACAATTACCAGCTGCCGTGCAGTCGTTAGCGGCGCAGTTAGAGAGCTTAAGGGTCTGGGGATCGAGTCCCATTATAAGCATCAAAGTAGGAATGTGCCGTACACTCAGATTTGAACATTGGAATGACACTGTCGAGTTTCATCCACTTAATGCATGACTGTCTGAGAGTGTTGCGCAAAATTCCAGACCAACACTGCAGGTAGGCCGTATCTCTCGGGACTGGTTCACCGGACTGGAAAGTTGTAAAGTCGGGCTCTGGCCGAGTAGTCTTGTACCAAACACAAAACTCAAGAGCATCATCTTCATCATCGACATCCTCATCAGTCATCATGATCATGCCTTTCAATTTTCTGACCTTTGATGCCCTGATCCTTTTCGCGACCCGAAGTGTTACTTTTGCTTACCATGATCCATGGTGCGTTCGCGCTGTGTGGAATTGGGCACGGTTGTAGGCCATGTCCGAGGCTGTGCTAAAACTCCAGTACTGCAGGGCCCGACAGGGCGTACAGCCTGCCAGCAGCTTCACACGCACAGGCACTTTCTTCTATAGGTAGGTGTCTGCCCCAGGCTCTGCTTTTGTTTTCATCGCTGATTATATTTGTGTTCCTCCTCCCCCCCCCCCCCCGCCCCTTGTGTCTCTGTCCCTGTCTCTCTGTGTCTCTGTCTCTGTGTGTGTGTGTGTGTGTGTGTTCGTCTCTCTCTCTTGTTTCCTCCATCGTGCGTGGAGTAACCCTCACCATGAAGAATCGTGAAGTGGAGGAGAAGAAGAAGAAGAAGAAGAAGAAGAAGAAGAAGAAGAAGAAGAAGAAAGGAGGAAGAGGAGAGAGGAGGAGGAGGAGGAGGAAGAAGAAGAAGAAGAAGAAGAAGAAGAAGAAGACCACAACATTTTGCACTCTCATTCAAACACTGCGCCCTTTTCTCGCCGTAAACTCCTTCGCTATGCTGGTTGTACGGTAGTATCAGCCCGTACATGGGCAACATGTGCTTGTGGTCTACAGCAATGAGGTCCAGTGGAGCTCGATTTTCTGACAGTTAAAGAGTAACATGGTGTTCGACTGAAAAAGTTACAATGCCTTACTGCCGTTCCTTACTGGGAGAAGTTCTCACTGGGAGAAGCCAAATCAATTCATTGTAAATTCCAGGTGTTGCGGTTATATATATATATATATATATATATATATATATATATATAGTCTCTCGATCTAGCACCATAGCCTTCTGATTGGCTCTCTATGCACAGTGTATTATTGACGAGGATATTGTTTGGCCGAGAGTATAGAATGACAATGGCACCATGATAGCGAAGAAACTCCAAACATCAGTATAAGAACAAACCCAGACGCTCTATATCAAACGTCAAAATCTTTGAAAAGTCCGCATTCGAATGTCCGTCATTAATGGAACCGACAGACAGGAAAATCGGAGACTGAAAACCCCCACAGAAAAAGAAACGAGCAAAATAGTACTTAGTATGTTAGCGGACTGGGAATCTCCCCCCCCCCCCCCCCCCCACACACACACACACACACACTGGAACTCGGCGATGTACATTTTCTATCGTTCCAACCCATCGGCAAACTAAACATTCCCACGCTGGCAGACATTTTCAGTGAAGTACTGGGTGGATTGTAATGGAGGAGAACATCTTCAAACTGGGTAACTGGGTGACGCTCAATAACCGGCACCGTTTCACAGGCTGAAAGCATGACAGACAGAGGAAGTCGACGCTAGAAAACGAACACTGTCTGGGAAATGACACTATTTCATTAACACACCCCCACCCCACCCCCCCCCCCCACCCCCACCCCACCCCCATCCCACCGACCTCGCTCGTCTTCTACGTATTCCCCCAGTATCTCCCGAACAGTATCTTCTTTCCCTCAAAACCAGTTTGGAGAGAGGTATTACTGAAACTGCTGCAAACTGTCAAAAAAAAGAAAGAAAGAAAGAAACAAACAAAAAACAAGGAACCCAACGACATCAGATATCAGTACTTCAGCTTTAACACAGATGTTACATATAAAAGGCTGCTGAACGAAAGCGGGTACAAAAGAACATCTTTCTGGTATCAGCAACATTTCTGTAAAACCATACATGCCTCGAGCAACACAGACCCTTTCCGTGAAACGAGACGTGAGAAATTTAATTTCCTCCCCCCCCCCCCCCGCCCCCCCCCCCCCCCCCCCCCCCCCCCCCCCCCCCCCCCCCCCCCCCCCCCCCCCCCCCTCCCCCCCCCCTTGTTGTTTGCTCGCTTGTGCGCGGAGTAACCCTCGTCATGAGGAGAGAAGAAGAAGAGGAGGAGGAGGAGGAGGAGGAGGACAACACGTTTGCACTCATTCAAGAACTGTGCCTTTTCTCCGCCGTGAACCCCTGTGCCAGACTGGTTTGACGGTAGTATCAGCCCGTACATGAGCAGAACTGCGTGCGATGTGCAGTCTTTGATGAGGTCCGATGCTGCCCGATTGCTTGACAGCAAAAGAGTAACAAGGTGCTCGACCGAAAGAAGCACGTCACAGCTGACCTTACCTCGGCTCCCATCAGGTTGTACCGAATCAATTCATCGCGATTTGAAAGTATGGCGGTCATTTATATAATAAGTCTGGATCCAGCACCATAGCCTACTCCTAACTGGCCCTTGATACACAGTGCATTACTGACGAGGATACTGTTGGACTGAGAGTATAGAATTACAAGGGCATCATGACAGCACGGCTATAACTCCAAACATCGGTATATAGAGAAAATCAGACGCTCTGTATCAAACGTCAAACTATTGGAAGTCCGCATTTGAATGTCCACTAAAATAAGAACCGACAGCTCTGCATGATAACGTGAGAGAGTCAGTGGTGAAAAGGGGGAAAGGTGGTGGTGGAAATCGGAAGAAGAAGCTCCCCCCCCCCCCCACCCCCCCCCCCCCAAACAAACAAACAAACAAACAAACAAAACAAAACAGCAAAAAAAAAAAAAAAAATTAAGTATGTGGGCAGACGGGGTCCCCCTCTTCACTCCCCCTCCCCCTCTGCCCCCTTACCCACCTCCACACATTTACACACACACACACACACATGCACACACACATACACACGCACGCACGCACGCACGCACGCACGCACACACACACACACACACACACACACACACACACACACCAGAATCGGAAATGTACGTTTTCTATCGTTCCAAGCTGTCCGCAAACTAAGACTCCCACACGGGCAGACATTTTCAGTGATGTACGGGGGTGGATGCTGATGGGGGAGAACATCTTCAAACTGGGTAACGGGGTAACATCAGGCACCATTTTCAAAGGCCGAGAGCATGACAGACAGGGGAGCACAACGCTAGAAAACGAACACACTACCTGGAAATGGCACTATTTAGTCATACAATCCATCCACATCCCCCTCCATACACACACACACACACACACACACACACACACACACACACACACACGTCTCTTGCGCCGTTCCATTACCTCCCGTACATCAACTCCTTTTCCTTAAAGATCAAGATCGCTTTGCTCAGAAATACTGAAATTGCTATAAATCGTAAAACAAACAAACAAACAAACAAACACAGAAAACCAAGTGACAGTAGATTTCAGTTTATCGGCTTTAACGTTTGATGCCAAAAGGCTGTTGTACGAAAAGGGGGCACAAAAGAACATCTTTCTGGTATCGGCAACATTTGGAAAACGTACACACACCCCGAGCAACACATGCTCTTTCCGTGAAATGAGACTTCAGAAATCTATACTCCATGACAGCCTGTGGTCATATCCATACGCAACTCTTTGAGAGAAGATAATCTGTTGATAGAAAGCTCGGAAGGCTTCTAACAATCAACGGGTATTTCCTTTTATTGGACTTGATTACGTATATAGCGCAGTTTGTATGTTCGGCTGAGCCTCTCTGAAAATGAACGAAGATAAAGCCTGGACCTGGGTGATCAGCTGAATATCAGACAGGACATGTGCACTTACCTCGTTATTCTCTGGCACTTTGTCATGGGTGTGGACCTTTCCAATCCCTTCCACCGGTTTGACGAGCCAGACTGGACTTCCCCTCTTCCACAGCTTGAAAACAGGGGCACACAATTCAGTTCTGCTACCACGATCACGCACAAACCCAGAAGATCAGTACAGTCCGGAAAACCTTCAAGCCCAAGTCCCTTCCACCTTCACACACGCGAACACGATGCACAATTATAAACACTGAAAAGTCCTTGGTCAAAACAGGGTATTCAATTGAACGTGTGTTGTATGAGGCCTCTGTTCGAACAGAACGGTAAAGTCCTCCACATCCATCCACAAATCGAACATTATATTCTCTTCCGGGTTGGACACAAGCGGACGACGGTTTCCTTTTGACGTTACATAACCCTTGGAGTTCCTCGGGACACGCAGGGCTGCGGCGACACTCCTCCAGGGGCCACGGTGTCTGGGCTGACTCCTTCAACTGGACCCACCTCGTTCCGGCTGTCTTCACTTCAGACATCCGCACCAGCACCGAGTCTGTCTAGGTCCTCCCATCTTCCTTCTCCGCCCCCCCCCCCCCCCCCCCTCCCCCCAACCTTGCGTGGGTTCCATTCCAGTGGCTGTTTTCTGATGTTAGTAGAAAACTTTTGTAGAATGTGACAGATCCTGCTTCTTCATTTCCTTCTCTTCATCTCTTCATGTCCTTGTAACACCCCACACTGGACACAGAGACACCAACACCCGGGTGAACGCAGACTGTCGGTGGACGGACAATGTTGGATCAACGAAAGGCGAACACAATCTTTGGTCAGAGATCAGATCATCAGGTGTCAATGCACGTGCAGAGTGCCGTCGCACGTTGACCACGCACCCACGTGTCCCTGACGGTGTTTTCGTCAGTTTCGACATCTTCCCGCCCCCGTGGAGAGAAAGCGTGCCCATGTGCGTGCGTGTGTGTGTGTGTGTGTGTGTGTGTGTATGCGCGCAAGCGTGCGCGCATATGTGTGTGTGTGCGTGCGCGCGCGCGTGCGTGCGTGTGTATGTGTGTGTGTGTGTATGCGTGCGCGCGTGCGCGTGCGTGTGTGCATGTGTGTTGCGCGCATATGGGTGCATTAGTGATGAGTATATCCACATGGATCAAACGGAACATAAAGAATAAAGAGCAAAAATATATACCAAGAAAATGACATGAAAGCACATCAGTAACCAGTTCCAAAGAGAACACATAGAGGCACACCCATTCGTGTGCACACTGTCTGTCTGTCTGTCTGTCTGTCTGTCTGTCTGTCTGTCTGTTTCTCTCCCTCCCTCCCCTCCTCTCTCTCTCTCTCTCTCTCTCTCTCTCTCTCTCTCTCTCTCTCTCTCTATCTACTCTCTCTCTCTCTCTCTCTCACACACACACACACACACACACACACACACACACACACACACACACACACACACACGCACGCAGCACACACGCACACACACACACACACACACACACACACACACACACACACACACACACACACGTGCACACTGCGTATCCTAAGCACAAACAGGCGCGCGCGCACGCACGCTCGTATGCGAGCATACACCAGAGAGAGAGAGAGAGAGAGAGAGAGAGAGAGAGAGAGAGAGAGAGAGAGAGAGAGAGAACAACTAAATGCATGGAATGAAGAACTAATATAAGGATTAAACGATTCCGTTTGCGCATTTCATCATAAAACGTGAATGACACGTCTGTTTAGGATCGGCAAAGACAGTGTGTACTATACATTCTGCGGCTCCAGTCGTTGGTGTTCCGTTGACAGGTGAAAGCAGTATGACTTCAGATACAGCCAAGCTTCCACCACAAGGTCTCACTGCCCTCTGAACAGGATCCTGGTTTATCAGTGGGTCTTTCTTTGCCATCACTGTATCTTCCCCCAGGATCGGCCCCAAACACAAATGTTTAATTCTCATTGCATCATCATTTGACCACTACAGATTGTCATTAAAAGTAAACACCTAGAATACGTCATGATAATCAACTTCGTCCAGAGTTCTTCCTTTGTTATAAATGGACAAGTCACCTGAAAGCGTCTGACGTTTTGTCTGGTAGTGGTTATTAAGTAATAACTTTTTTGTATGTAAATGCGTATGATAGAGTTTAGACCATTTTCTTATCTTATTGATACTTCCTGCGAGGAAACAATACTGATGAATTGAGAATTACAGATCTGCCTAATCTGTTGTGAAAGTTATGCGCAATAGTTTCGTCTGCAAACATCTCATAAAAAGATTTGAGAAACAAGGTGAGATCGTTTTTATATAATTATAATGAGAACAGGCTGGGCTCAAGGACAGAACCCCGAGGGACACCATCGTTGACAGAGAAAGTAAAGGATTCAGATCAATCTAACGAAATGTATTGTTTCCTGTCTGAAACACTTGAAATTAGGAGTTCTAAGGTATTGTCGATAAAGCCTTAAATCTTTTTTTATTTTTTTTTTTTTTTTTTTTTTTAAAGTAGAAGACTACTGTGATGTATTAAGTGCTGTCAGCTGTGATTGTATCATTATTAATGTCAGCAAGCCATCGATCGAAAAGCTTAAATAATGCTGTATGGTAAGAATGACTGACCCCCCGAATCCAGACTGTTTTGATATAAATTAAAGGAATTGATATGAATAAGAGTGCGTTTGTTCGTGTGATTTTCCAGACATAAAACGCATGGACAAAGCAGATGCAGGTCTGTTGTTGAAACAATCAGCCTAATCATGTTTTGTACACCGGTATTAATGTGACAAGTTTTGAAAACTTTCGGAATACCATTTTTTCAGCAATACATAGGTTGTAAAATGGTGAGTAGGTTTTTCAACATTCCTGTGGCTGGGAATGTAAACATTCCCCCATCGATGCCATCAGGACTTCTTGTAAATGATCTACTGGAAGTTAGCGAGAGAATTGCA
>JADBJO010001757.1:331721-341721 GCA_016801955.1 Conus betulinus
GGAGCGCTGGGATGCGAACAGTCGAAGACGAACAACTCCTTCTACATAATTGGGACAGGAAGCAATGGGTTAACCTAAGACGATTAAGTCCTCCATGATGATAATGATCCAAGAAAGTAAAGAGGCCTTTCCTGGCATTATACAGAAGGGATGGTACCAAAATACTCCAGAGCGAGACCACAGTGGACTTCCATACTCCCTGTTGATATCTGTGAGCGATCCCTCCCCCCCCCCCCCTCCAACGCTACCTTCCCACCCCACCCCTCTTTCAACACCTAGGGTCTTGGAGGAGCGGAGGGGAGCAGGATGTGGGGTAGAGAAGAATGATAGTAATGGGGATGATATGCACAAAAGAAATGAAATACAAATATGTAGGGCCATTATTTCTTTCACACCGTTACTGGCAAAACTTGCCACTCCTGAACACCAGTTCTTTCGGTGGTGTACAGGAATGACGCTCTTCTATCTAGAGGTAGGCAGGGAAGATGTGTGTGCAGGCAATGACGTAAGTGCCTTGACGTGTTCATGGAATGACGTCAGTCTACATTGAAGTGTAGATGAATGGTGTATCTTTCTCGATGTGTAGAAGGGGGGAGGGGGGGAGGGGGGGGGGGGGGGAGAGTTATTTTGATGTATGTAGTAAATGGTGCGATAGTCAATCTTGATATATGCTGGCGATGACGTTAATTGTTGTTAGTCTGTTTAACGTCTGTTCACTAAAAGTGATATTAGACAGTGGGAAAGGATGGGGGAGAGGGGGAAGGGATAGGAAGAGTGGGAAGGAGTTGACTGCATGCAAGAGTTTGACATGAATCTACGTGTATATGTCGGTAACCTGCGTGAGTGTGCACAAGTGTATAAAATCTGATTATTGCATCTGATGACGTTGGTCTATCTTTATATGTGTAAACGATGATGTTAAACATTTTTGGCATGTATGGGAAAGGATATTTTGTGTCTATCTTGATGTGTGCAGGAAATGACGTAATGTTCGACCTTGATGTGTGCAGGAAATGACGTAATGTTCGACCTTGATGTGTGCAAGAGATGACGTGATGGTCGATCTTGATGTGTGCAAGAAATGTGATAATCGATCTTGATGTGTATAGAAATGAAGTGATAATCGATCTTGATGTGTATAGGAAATGAAGTGATAATCGATATTGATGTGTGCAGAAATGAAGCGATAATCGATCTTAATGTGTACTGTGAATGACTTTAGCCTGTCCTGGCGTGTGTAGGGAATATAGGAATGACATTGGTTCATCTCTATATGTGAAGGGAATGACCTTAATGTGTTCAGGGAATGACCTTAATAGGTCTTTGAGGTGCCAGTTGGACTTCAGGATTTCTACTAGGCCTATGTGCCCAGGGGGGCTTCAGGATCCTGAGCTGGGGGGAAAGTGGTGTGGATGGAAGAGGAGTCAGGCGATGGATCTATCTGTCTCTTTTGGAGGCTTCCAGTGCAGATGCTCTGGATGTAGTTGTGGTGTGGCTAAGAGCATCATTAATGACGGTACTGGGGTATCCAGGTTGGTGAAAAACTCAGATATTTTGGCTGCTTGCAGAGTGAAATCGTCTGTGCAGGTGGAGAACATTCAGAATATGGAATGTTGGCTTTAGTGGATGGGTGGTTGGAAAATGTTTAGTCCAGGTATGAATACGCATAGGTGGATTTTATAGAACACTGTTTTGATACGTCCATATTTGAGGGAGATGGTGATGTCCAGGAAGATGACTGACTGTAAAATGGTGTGGGCAAATTTGATGAGTATGGATGGAAGGTCTGAGCAATGTTGAGGACATTGCGGAGGTCTTGTTCTGGCACGGATGTGCCTCCCAGTCCATCATCAACGTATCTTTTGAAGAGCTCTCGTGTCGGGCCTGTACAAGAGGTCAGTAGGCAGTATTCTAGGCGTCCCGTGAAAAGGTAGGCACAGGATGGTGCCATTAAAATTTGGTTCCCAAAGCAACACCACTGATTTGTGAGAGGGTATGGTTGTTTGAATACAAAAGTATTGAGGGTGAGGACTACTTCTGCAAGTCTGACCAGTGTAGCTGCGGTAGGGTGTTGCTGGTTAGGGAGCCGTTTGTTAAGAAAGAATGCGAGGGCCTTCAGTCCATCAGCATGAGGGATGGAAGAGTAGAGAGAGACGACATCAAGTGTAAAGAGGAGGCTGGGTTGAAAAGTGGGATCTGTGTTGTATGAATTAATCATGTTGAGTGTGTGGGTTGTGTCTTTGAGGCACGTTAGGGAGGCTTTGTACTATGAATTGGAGGAGAGGAGAGAGTCTAAGTACTGTGAAATGTGTTCTTTAGGGCAGCTACAAGCAAAAACAATGGGGATTGTCAGGTGTGTTAGTTTTATGTGTCTTAGGGAGCAGGTAGAAGGTGGATTGTTTGCTGCCTGTCATTATGAAGAGTTTGGCCGTCTTCGGTAAGTTGTTAGGTTTGATTCCTTGCTTGACTGTAGTTGGGATGAGTTTCTGGTGTTGAGGGAGGGGTGATGCTGTAAGTGATGTATAGAAATCTGTGTCCGGCAGTTGTCGGTGTGTTTCCTTTACATACAACTGTTTGTCTCAGACCACCACTGCACCACCCTTGTCTGCTGGAGATTATCTTCTCGTTGTCCCAGTGATTCGACGGCTTTCTATTCATCCTGTGAGAGGTGGAAATGGCGGACAGGTTTAGAAATTTCCTTTCGCACTTTTTGATACAGACTTCGGTTTCGACGGATTTGTCGGGAGGAGGTTGGCGGAGCGCTGGGGTTTGAAAAAGGTGGGTGAAAATGTCTGAGATCTCTGGTAGGAGGGCTTAGGTACATTTTCAAGGGCAGCCTTCCTTCTCCCCTTAAAATATATCTTTCATCAAGGCAGTTTTGGTATTTGTTGGTGGTAGGGTTGAATGGGGATAATTTTTTTTTCAATGTTAAAGAACTGATGTTTTCCTTTAGATTGTTATCATCTACAGTTTCTTCTTTAAACACTTATGTAAAATGCATTTCATGATTATGATATTATATGCAAATATTGTATCAAGACCCAAGTTCCATAGTATCAAGATCAGGCCTTTGATATGATTTATACCAGAACAGCAATTCAAATACATTTCTAAATATAGAACTAATATAGGACAAACATAGATGTGTCTTGTTAAACATAATAAAGTAAAACTATAGGGCCTATCAGTCGTGATGAATTCAACAATAAAATTGGGACAAACCAGAGGTATTCTTTTTCAAAAACTTAAACAGCGCGTCATTAATCGTACATCGTTGCGAAAATGCCACAAAATGAGTGCTAAGATTGGGAAAATCCTATATGCGTCAAATGAAATAATACGTCACGTAGGCTATACTACGTAAAACAAATTACGCCATATGCAACATTTTCGATGCTGCACTTGGAATAGCAGAGACTAGATCTGAACTGTCAGTCAAGAAAAGAAATGTGAGAGTAGCGCAGCGCTTGCCCCAACATTTCCATCAAGGAATAAGTGCCTGCTATGAACTAGCTCTGTGTGAAATGACCCCCACCTTCCCTCACAAAATCTCCACCCCCACCCCCCCTCCTCTTCAGTCAACCCTTTCCACTCGCTAAACAGGAGAGAGAGAGAGAGAGAGAGAGAGAGAGAGAGAGAGTGTGTGTGTGTGTGTGTGCGCGTGCGTGCGCGTGCGCGCGCGCGCGCGCGCGTTGTGTGTGTGTGAAACCTCTGAGAGTGTGTATGTGTTGGTCTTCCTTCTTTTTTTTTTCTATTTCACATCAAATCTATCGCAAAATGGCATGGTTGAGTATCTGCCTGGGAATTTTCATTGTTGATGCATTCTCTATAAACAAAGCAATCGAACAAACAAACATACAGTCAAGAAGACGCTATATCTTAGATACCTGCCATTGTAGTTTACGGTAATGACATGTGAGCCAAAACAGGCACACGGACCCCCTTTTGCTTTGTTTTGTTTTTTGTTGGTTTCCCCCCCCCCCCCCCCCCCCCATTTACATTTTCTATCTCACCCCCCTCTCTGAAAACCGGAGTCTGATTTGAAAAGCGCATCGAATACTTTGCTGTAATGGTCGGGGTTAACATCATGAAGTTGTGAACTGAACCACACTGGAGCCAGACATAAAATAGCTATTTTCGCTTCCCATCTCAAAGTGTTGTCGCTCTGGTGGTGTCGGGGTAATGCAAGACTAGTCACCAGACCCACGTTTTTTTGTTTTTGTTGTTTTTTTTTTTTCCCCCTTTTTTTTTCTCTTCCCCTTGCAATGAAGGTTATATTTACATTCAATACACACGTTACATCAATACACACATTATTCAATGCATTTACATATAACACTTAACTAGAGCTATCAAGATCATAAAAAGTGCCATAATTCGTATATTTCAATATAAATTTATTACTCTATATCAATTGTTATTAAATGAAATATTTGAAAAGTTGCAAGGGTATTTACCAATTACAATATATATAAACAGAGGCTATGAAAGGAAAACAGAAAAAAAAAACGATCAAGGGAGGGAACCAATAGCCCCCACACCACACCCCTGAAAGGGTGGGCGCAGGGTGCCTGGGGGGCATGTGGGGTAGGAGAAAAAAAAAAAGAAAAAAAAAAAAAAAGAAAAAAAAAGGAAAAACAACAACAACAAAAAAACTTTCATTGATGGTTATCTCCATTTGCCACAGCGACTTAGATAGGTGTAAATGCAAAATCTGACTTCAACGACGACGACGACGACAACTACCACACAACAACAACAACAACAACAACCACAACCACAGCCACAACAACCACCACAACAACAACCACCACCACAACCACCGCCACCACCACAACCACCACCACCACCACACACCAACAACAACACACAACAACAAGAACCACCACCACCACCACCACAACACAACACCACCACCACCACCACACACCACCACCACCACCACCACAACAACAACCACCACCACCACCACAACAACCACAACAACCACAACGACAACAACAACAACAACAACAACAACAACAACAACAACATCCCAATCACACCGAACGGGGACCTTTGTCTATTGTCTGGTTCTTATAGAAACGTTTTACTTGGCGGGAAAACGTTGTAGAAAAACAAAAGCCAATTACTCTAAAAATTGTGGCTGGAAACAATGGCCAATGACTCTAAAACTTGTAGCAGGAAACAAAAGCCAATTACTCTAAAACTTGTGGCAGGAAACAAAAGCCAATTACTCTAAAATTGTGGCAGGAAACAGGAGCCAATTACTCCAAATTTCCTTGCAGGAAACAGAGGCTAATCATTCCCAAAATTGTGGCAGGAAACACACACACACACACACACACACACACACACACACACACACACACACACACACAGAGAGAGAGAGAGAGAGAGAGAGAGACAAGACAAGACAAGACAAAATTCTTATTTACGAGGATAATAGATAAGCGCTGATGTGCTTTTTTACATCCAGTCCTCGCCTGAATAGGGTCAACATAAGATAAGGCAACAAAAGAAGCATGCAAAAAGTGACTAGAACTACAATACGATACAAAAAAAAAGTGAAATGGGAGGAGAGGAGAGAGAGAGAGAGAGAGAGAGAGAGAGAGAGAGAGAGAGAGAGAGAGAGAGAGAGGAGGAGTGAAAGGAGTGCAGGGAAGGGCGACAGAGAGAGCGAAAAAGGGAGAGAGGGACAAAGAGGCGAGAGTGGGTGCGGGGAAAGAGCATTAGAACAATCTGACAATCAAAACATTCCAAGGAGATGCAAGACAAGCAATTTGAAGCACAGGGGGGGGAAAAATGAAAATAAGCACAAATCGGGGGGAAATATATAATGATGGCCCAGTCACCACGGCTGGGGGGGGGGGGGGGGGGGGGGGGGGGGGGGGGGAGGATGTCATACAGATAATAAATCAAGTCATTCCAGCAGAACTCTGTGTGTGTGTGTGTGTGTGTGTGTGTGTAAGAGAGAGAGAGAAGAGAGAGAGAGAGAGAGAGAGAGAGGAGAGAGAGAGAGGAGAGAGAGAGAGAGTCGCATAAGAATACAAGCATACAAGCATAACAACATAATGACAAGATTGCAGGTAAAAGTAGGAAACACACACGTGCGCGCGCGCTCATTATACATCTCCCTCCGAGAGAGAGAGAGAGAGAGAGAGAGGCGAGAGAGAGAGAGAGAGAGAGAGAGAGCAACCAAGATGCTGCGAGATCATTGACCAATATGCTTCCACATTACTGAAGCCGAGATGACATGTAATCACTCCTTATGAAGTAAATTATGGACAACTGGTCCCTACTGATTAAAAACTTTAAAAACGAAGGCTCCTTGTCCAGGTGGACACCTTACCAAGAGCCACCTTGAATCGGAAGTGACGTTCTCTTGTTGTAGAGTGCTTGATGCTGGCGTCAGGATCAGCCGTGAATACTCACTAAGCCCAAGTCACAACATGCGATCAACTCGAAGTCAAAGACATAAAGTCAAATGAAAAGTCCAACGAACTTGAACTAAAAAACAACACGAAAATAAACAAACAAATAAAACAATGGAGTTACACAAAATGGAATGAATCCATATTGCACCAGTATAATGAATTTACTCATATTCGCTGTTTGACGGGGAAAGTTCGTGCTTTTTTGATCGGACACGTGTGCGTTTATTGCGAAAAACTCGCGCATATGGTCATAATACACAAGTGATGCGCTCATATTGTCTGTTTTGGCTGAAGTCCAGCAGCTCTGGACATCACCACGTCATGCTTTGACTATGCATTACGGGCACTTGTGGCCATACGCCACAATTAGGATTTTGCTCAGAAACACGATACAATTCACGTAAGCATGTTGAGGCCTACCATGAGTTTGAGCCAGCGTTTAATGTTAAACTGATAATTAATCAAAAGAACACAAATATTTCCCTTGTTTTGGGGGGTATTTTCATGATGACATCCCAAACAGTCTTCAAATACATGACCTTCCCTATGGTTGCCGTCACAATTCAGGCCTTTGCACTCACCTGTGACCCTATTTTTGCACAGCTGGAAACATCTGAATAGCCCCATCTCTTTCATTTCAATCTGTCTGCTTGTACCCTGATGGCCATAGGAAAAACAAGATGAAAAGTATATAAACGTACTCCCAGTTTATCTTGAATAGAAGTACTTTCTGAGATATTCCAGAAAGAGGAAAAAACCGTTTTGGGCGCTATAGCCGTAAGTAACGGATATTCTGGTAAAATAAAACACTGGGTATCATCCGTGACCCATAATGAACATACTACACAATTTTCAGAAAGATCCGCCCAGAAGTTTTGTCTGGAGCGAGTAGAACACATTTTGACCACGGACGGACACACAGACAGGCACACAGACAGACAGACAGACAGACACACACACAGACACACAGACACACACACCACACACACACACACACACAGACAGCATTTCTTCGTTCCCATTGTAAAGTACTCCCTGTTCTATAAGAACTGGGAGTACAAACATGAGGAGAATCAACTTTCAGACACACTAATAACAGTTCTCAAACAATCTAACTGCGTCAGGTCTTTTAATACTCGACTCCTTAAGCGAGGCCTCGGCGCTTTAGTTTTGGCTGTGCAGGCCAGTCTACCTCCCCTTCTTTCCCCCCATCCCCCCCCCCCCCCCCAGTGTCGTCAACAGCCCTCCCTATCATCCCCATCATATTCTCTCTCTCTCTCTCTCTCTCTCTCTCTCTCTCTCTCTCTCTCTCAGCGTCCGTAATTTGTCCCTGACGGTAGTTGCCGTCTACGTGGGGGAGGAGAGGAGGAGGAGAGGGAGGGAGGTGCAGGGGGAGGGAGGGGTGGGGGGAGAGGACGAGGGAGGTAGATACGGGTCAATCCTTAAAATAGAACCTGGAAGATCGATCGACCGCCCCGACTCGGTTTTAGAGATGCGTTCAATATTGCACGCCTCGGGGCGGATGGCTGTAACCGTGATTATCTCATTGTCTCCTCGTTAGGGACACTGAGAGTAATGCTCCCTCTGTGACTGCCATTGCGGTGTTTACGCTGGTTTCGTTAGGGACACTGAGTAATGCTCCCTTTGCGGATGCCATTGTGGTATCTATTTTTTTCGTTAGCAGTGCAGGGGAGAATATTACTGTCCAGCATCACCAGTCTATTTTCTACCCTGCAGCAGGTTCCGTAGAGGATTCCTACCAGAGCTTTTATGGGTGGAATTCTTCCAGCCCTGATCGGCTCCCGCCCAGCTGAGTCTGCTGCGGACTCTAACGGGAAGACTGGAACCACATCGCTGTGTGTCGTCCAGTTAACGGATGTATCTCTTAGAGTGTTGCTGAAATGTATTGACCAGCACTGCATGGTGTCTGTATCCCTCGGCCCTGGTTGATTCCAGGATATTGCATGAAACCCCATGTAGTTTATGGTCAGAATGAATCTCTGTGGCACTATCTTCATCGATCAGCATACAAAAGAGCATAAAGCAACGCGGATCTTCATGCCCAACTCACGTGGTGAGCTCAGTTTCAATTTCCTCCGCAGGTCTCCGAACCCTTAGCTAGCTTGTATGGGGGGTGTCGGTATGGGCAAATTCATGGGGACTGTCGTTGGATGGACGTGGTGGCGCCCTCTTGATGAAGACACCCACGCTGGCTCCACGACCAAGCAGTTATTGTCAGTAGGGGGCTTGGTAGATGGTGTTCTGTTGACAAGCGACAGACATTTTATGCGAAAAGTTCTAACCCACGACACACAGTGCGTGACTCGGCTTTATCACCCACCTCTCCCATTTGCTTTCTCTCTTCTGCCCCCTCCCCACTCCTTTTACTGCAAAATCACCATCCTCAGGCCCCCCCCCCCCCCCCTCTCTCGCCCGTACTCCCTCCCCTCTTACCCCTCCCCGGATTGTGTTTGCGAGAGATCTCTCAACAGGTGAATTGTAACAGGTCTTCCAACCAATCATGTGGAAGTTAACAAAATCGGGCGACTCATGTAGCCCCACGTACGCAATAATATTTTGTAAATGAACGAGGTACAAATGAGAGTTGACACAAATGAGCGGCCGTGGTGCAGTGGTAAGTGTCGCTGATTCCTGGGTGGAAGATCGTGGGTTCGACTCCCATCAGAACCATTCATATTTGTGGGATTATGTTCTTTCCCTGTGACCGGCTCCTACCTAGAGTCGAATTCGCTGTGGGCTCTATTGAGAAGAAAACACGCAGTCCAGTTTTATAAACTTTGTGGATGCGCCTCTAACTTGTCTAACAATGCAGGTGTTTATCTTCTATCTCTCAGGCCTGTTTGCCTCTGCAATACATTACGAAAGTAAGCGAAGAGAATAGCCCTGTCATGATTCTCAGACCAGAATGGACCTCCATAGCACAACCTTCATGATCAACGTCCTCATGGATCATCATAAAAATACTCATATTCTGTGCCCTTCATGCTCTGCTCTTATGCTGAACTCAGGTTTGATTTCCTCTCTGTATCGTGTCGTGCTCGCCAGTATCGCCATGTTCATGGGACAATCGTTAGACAGATATGGTGGCGTCCCTCCCCCTCCCCCTCCGACCTCTCTCCAGCTCCAAGGGAGATTACTCAACCAACACTAGCTCCACGACTAAGCAATGAATGTGGTAAAGAGGGGGGCTTAGTAGCTAGAGTCTTGCGTGTATTGGATCATAACAAGCACCGCCGAACACCACTGCAGTGACTCGGCAGCAGCGCAGTGTCTCCTCTGGTGGGTAGCCTCTAGGCAACTTGACTTTCTGAACTGACGACGCCGCCCTGGCGACGGGACCAGGGAGGGTAGGGCTGGGGGGGACTGGGGCAGACACGAGCAACGTGTGTGAGTGTGTGGATGGGGGGGGGGGGGGGGGGGGGGAGGGAAGGGGGGGCTAATGCCACTGGAGTGACATAAAGCTGAGACAGGAGGGAAAAAGTAAAAACAGGGTCTAATTCACCTTCAACTTTGGTAAGAGTCATGAAAAAAAAATTGGGTGG
>JADBJO010001757.1:344221-346721 GCA_016801955.1 Conus betulinus
CTCAGCATCCTATTTTGTCTCTTTGCTTTGTTGCACGGGAGAAAACAGTTTTGGTTTCAAATGTCAGTTTTTAATCAAATCAGATTAGATCTGGCTAGCGGGATTCTGCAAGACGGTCCCCGTGATCAACTGCTTTGACGTCAATGTTAACATAGGGTGATTGCACGGCAAGAGAAGTGAGAGTTTTACGTTAAAAACGGTGGTACATTGGTCAACAATGGAACTGTTTGTACTGTACATGAGGTGGAATGTTATCAGTACATTGGTCAACGATGGACTGTTTGTACTGTACAGGAGGTTAAATGTCATCAGTTCATTGGTCAATGATGGAACTGTTTGTACTGTAAACAAGGTGGAATGTTATCAGTACATTGGTCAACGATGGAACTGTTTGTACTGTACAGGAGGTTGAATGTTATCAGTACATTGATCAATGATGGAACTGTTTGTACGGTACAGGAGGTTGAATGTCATCAGTTCAGGAGAATGGAACTGTTTTACTGTACACTATGTTGAATACTATCAGTACATTGGTCAACGATGGAACTGTTTGTACTGTACACAAGGTTGAATGTTATCAGTACATTGATCAATGATGGAACTGTTTGTAATGTCCAGGTGGAATGTTATCAGTACATAGATCAATGATGGAACTGTTTGTACTGTACACGAGGCTGAATGTTAACAGTCCATTGATCAACGATGGAACTGTGTTTGTACTGTACAGGTGGTTGAATGTTATCAGTACATTGATCAACGATGGAACTGTTTGTGTGTACAGGAGGTTGAATGTTATCAGTACATTGATCAACGATGGAACTGTTTGTACTGTACAGGAGGTTGAATGTTATCAGCGAATGGTGACTGTCCATTCTGCTCTGCAAGCCATCAGGAGAATATTGTTTTGTGCAGTGTGTGTGTGTGTGTGTGTGTGTGTGTGTGTGTGTGTGTGTGCGTGCGTGCGCGCGCGTGCGTGCGTGTGTATGTGTGTGTGCTCGCGTGTGTGTGTGTGTCCGTGCGTGCGCGCGTGCGCGCGTGCGCGCGTGTGTGTGTGTGTGTGTGTGTGTGTGTGTGTGTGTGTGTGTGTGTGTGTGTGTGTGTGTGTGTGTTACGTCCAATGAAGACATACTCGTTTAGTATTCGCTTCTCTGTTAGGATTGTGTATTAGCTGAGCGTTCCTTTGTACCTCGCTTTCCATTTGACATAGTTAGCCTTATCAGCAAATGGATCTGGGGCGAATCTGACTGCCTTGCAAGACAGATGGATTGTGGTTTGGAATTTATCCCCAATATATCAAGAAAAGCACAGAAACATAGATCAGTAGACTTCGGTTACGTTCCATTGATGGACAAGCATAACCAGGCCGAGTCCTGCTGATCAGTCTCCACCACAAGTCGAAAGGCGACTGTTTGCGTGCGTAACAAACAGTTCTCATCACATGACAGAATTCAATGACTGCCATATCGTGTCAAAAGGAGGTAATATTTATACTTAAATGCACTTCTCTTCTTGTCTGGTTATATTGCCCTCCCCTCCCCTATACCCACCTCCTCCCGACCTCTGCGGAACGCCACCCATTTTCCTCCTCTCCCTGCAAAGTGATTTTCACAATGATGAAGACGTTGTATGCATCTGCTTGCTTTCATTCTCTGCTTGTTTGTTCTTAACACTTGAATTTCACTATGACAAAGATTAGATTGAAGATTTCTGAATCTGTACATCACCACCATCCTTACAGTACTAGACTGGATTGGGTAGACTTTCCCACCGGTAAAAATGGACATAAAGACGAAATTCATTTCGTATTATGATGTAGTACTCAATTTCGTCTGATAAGTATGTAACAAAATTGTATAAATATCATAACATTGGCTACCTCTGATTCCCAAATTGTACAAATATCATAACAGTGGCTAAGTCTGGTTCCCAAATTGTACAAAAATCCTAATATAGGCTAAGTCTCGTTCCCAAATTGTACAAATAACATAACACAGGCCAAGCCTCATCGTGGCATTTGAAAATGAAGCGTTAAACAAAAGTCTGCTCACTTACTCAGAGGCATTCAGATTTAATCGGCAATGGTCACGTCATTGCGAAGTTCTTGGAGTCTCGCCATTCTCCTGTAACAATCAATACTGTGAAAGGATTTCATACCCTTTCAGAGATGGCGAGGGGGTGGGAGGTGGGGAGAGGGTTCTGGCTTCTATATGAATAAACTGACTTCCAAATTCTCATTCCTCTGTCTGTCTGTCTGTCTGTCTGTCTGTCTCTCTCTGTCTCTCTCTCTCTCTCTCTCTCTCTCTCTCTCTCTCACACACACACACACACAACACACACACACACACACACACACACACACACACACACACACACACACACACACACACACACGCATATGCACACATTTGCGTACACACGAATGCACTCGTGCGCGCCCCCACCCCACCCCCACCCCACCCCCAGACACACACACACACACGCACATCACCAGCTCCTCACC
>JADBJO010001757.1:366721-369221 GCA_016801955.1 Conus betulinus
ATGAATCTAAAGCGTGGCGCTATAGAGTGCATGCGATGTGGTGTTTGTCCAGGAAACAAAGGGATCTTAGCTTGGCTCTTGATGACGTTCCATGGAGGGATCTTCTGTGTCACACCGTCTCCTCCAGCATTCCAGATTGGGCCTCGTCTCTGCTGTTGATATGGACTTGGGATTGATGATTGTAGGCAGGTGAATGACGACACGAAAGGAACGAAGCAAACAGGAAACAAACAGGAAACCCCATATCAAACTACATGAGCGCCGATTAGTTGACCGGGCCGGTTCGACCTCTTTTAGATGAAAGTACACACATCCTCGCCATGTGTTCCGACTCCTCAACTCTTCAGTGCAGCACTTCCACTCAGTACTGGCCTAGTACTGACACTTGCTAAGATCTTGAGGTAGCTGAAATCCTTGGTCATCCTGCTTGACCATTAGAACGTGACTCCTGACGGCAAGTCCCAGGCAGCGAGTGAACCGTTAGAAAAATTTGCTCCCATTGCGCTTGCGCGTTGCTATAACTTATGATTGTGAGTGTTTTAAAATTTGAAGGAATTCCATCATCACAGGTTTCAAATCGAAAGATGACTAGCGAAATGCAGATATTAAAAATCTTTACTTATTGAAGATTTTGATAGTAGTCGAATACATAAGTTGAAAGATGACGTCATGCAAATGATGACGAGATTTTTATGAATGAAAAGGTTAGATCTGTTAATATGCTGTCACACCCACACACACACACACCATACATACACACACGCGCGCGCGCACGCGCGCGCGTCACACACACGTACACACACACACACACACACACACATACATACATACACATCATACACACACAGACACGACATGCGCACACACACACTGTCGCACAACGGACACAACAGCATGCGCACACACACACACACACACACACACACACACACACACACACACACACACATGCACTCTCTCTCTCTCTCTGTCTGTCTCTCTCTTTTTTTTTCTTTCTCTCTCACCCAAACACACGCTTCTGCCAGAAAGAGCGCTTTGTGTTCGTCCAAATGCTCTCAATTTTGTCTGGTCTGTCTGTCTGTCTGTCTGTCTGTCTGTCTGTCTGTCTGTCTCTGTCTGTCTCTCTCTCTCTCTCTCTCTCTCTCTCTCTCTCTCTCTCTCTCTCTCTCTCTCTCTCTCTCTCACGAAATACACACTTTTACCAGAGAGAGCGTTTTGTGTTTGCTCACACATATTCTCTCTCTCTCTCTCTCTCTCTCTCTCTCTCTCTCTCTCTCTCTCTCTCTCTCTCTCTCTCTCTGTGTGTGTGACCCTGGTCAGTTTTCAGTTTATAGCATTGCATGTGGTAGCCACACTTGTTGTGACTACCTGTACATGGTAGTAACAGCTGCTGGTAACAGCCCCTTGTTGTGACTACCTGTACATGGTAGTAACAGCTGCTGGTAATAGCCCCTTGTTGTGACTACCTGTACATGGTAGTAACAGCTGCTGGTCGTAGCACGTTATCGTTTTTTCGCTTATTTGGCCTGTAAATGACACATTTCACAGTGTCATTATTTGACCCTTCACAGTATCATTATTTGACCCTTCACAGTATCATTATTTTGACCCCTCACAGTATCATTATTTGACCCCTCACAGTATCATTATTTGACCCTTCACAGTATCATTAGTTGACCTGTCACAGAATCACTGTTTTACCTTTCATGGTATCATTATCTGACCTTTGTCATTATTTTTGACCTAACACAGCATCTTCATTTGACCTTTCACAGGATGCTATTTTAAGTTTCATCGTATGATTATTTTACCTTTCACAGTATCATCATTTTATCTTTCACAGTATCATCATTTTATCTTTCACAGTAGTGTATCATTACGTTACCTTTCAGAGTATCATTACTTTACCTTTCACAGTGTTATTATTTGACCTTTCA
The DNA here is from genome assembly GCA_016801955.1 of Conus betulinus. Classification (NCBI taxonomy): domain Eukaryota; kingdom Metazoa; phylum Mollusca; class Gastropoda; order Neogastropoda; family Conidae; genus Conus; species Conus betulinus. The sequence goes on from JADBJO010001757.1 coordinate 368,659, forward strand.
CACTATCATGTTTTGAATTTTTCACAGTATTTTATTTTAAATTCCACAGTATCATTATTTGACCTTTCGCAGTATTATTATTTGACCTTTCACAGTAGCATCATTGACTTTCTCTTTCACAGTACTATCGTTTAACCTTGCACAGTATCATCATTTATCTTATCTTTCACAGTATCATTATTTTGACCTTTCACAGTATCTTTATTTGACCTTTCACAGTATCTTTATTTGACCTTTCACAGTATCTTTATTTGACCTTTCACAGTATCATTATTTGACCTTTCACAGTATCTTTTATTTGACCTTTCACAGTATCATCATTAATTTTATCTTTCACGTTATTATGATTTTACCCTTCACAGTGTCATTATTTGATCTTACACTGCATCATTATTTGATCTTTTTTACTGTATCATTATTTGATCTTTCACTGTATCATTATTTGATCTTTCACTGCATCATTATTTGATCTTTTACTGTATCATTATTTGATTTTTTCACTGTATCATTATTTGATCTTTCACTGTATCATTATTTGATCTTACACTGCATCATTATTTGAT
>JADBJO010001757.1:374221-381829 GCA_016801955.1 Conus betulinus
TACATACATGGTATAAGAACGGTGAATGACTGACCACTATCGTGTTGTTGCTCACTTCGCCATCGGACGAAGCCTTTCACAATGTTTGCTTGTAAAAGCAAAAACAACAACAACAAACAACAACAACAACAAAGAACAGAGAAGAAAAGAAAAAGAAACCACTCTACAGGCACTTAGCATTCTTCATTTTGTTATCTACTACTGTCATAGTACGGGGTAATGAACATGTACGTCTTCATCTTCTCCTTTTTTCCCCCTGCCTTTTCTTCTTTTTGTCTCCTTTCTTCCTCCTTCATATTCATATCGTCTTCTGTCTTTCTCCTTGATATTCATATTGTCTTCTGTCCTCTCCTTCATGTTCATATTGTCTTCTTCATTCCTCCTTCATATTTTCTTCCTTCTTTCTTTATTCTCCTTCAGTCTCTCCTTTCTTTTTCCTCCTTCATATTTATATCAGTCTCCTTTCTCCTCCTTCATATTCATATTGTCTCCTTTCTTCCTATTTCATGTTCATATCATCTTCTTTCTTCCTCCTTCATGTTTTATATTCTTCTTCTTTCTTCCTCCTTCATATTTATATCAGTCTTCTTTCTTCCTCCTTCATCAGTTCATATCGTCTTCTTTCTTCCTCCTTCATGTTCATGTCGTCTCTTATCTTCTTCCTCCTTCATGTTCATATCGTCTTCTTTCTTTTTGCTTCATACTCGTGTCGTCTTCTTTCTTCCTCCTTCATGTTCATATCGTCTTCTTTCTTTCCTCCTCCTTCATGTTCATATCGTCTTCTTTCTTCCTCTTTAATGTTCATATCGTCTTCTTTCTTCCTCCTTCCTATTCATATCGTCTCCTTTTTTTCCTTCTTCATGTTCATATCGTCTTCTTCATTCCTCCTTCATATTCATATTGTCAACCTTTATTCCTCCATTCATATTCATATTGTCTCCTTTATTCCTCCTTCATATTTATATCGTCTCCTTTCTTCCTCCTTCATAGTCATATTGTCTCCTATATTCCTCCTGTACATTCATATCCGTCTTCTTTCTTCCGCCTTCATATTGTCTATTAATTTCTTTCTTTCTCCTTCATATTCATATGGTCTCCTTTATTCCTCCCTTACATTCATATCAGTCTTCTTTCTTTCTCCTTCATGTTCATATCCGTCTTCTTTCTTCCTCCTTTATGTTCATATCAGTCTTCGTAAGTTTTGCGAAGGATTTGAGTGCCGTATTTGTTCATTTAGGATTTCTCTTCTCTTTTTTGTTTTCTGTTTCCTTGACTTTTGTTGTTCTTTTTCATTATTTCTTTTCTGTCTTTTTCTTCTTCCTTTATTTCCTGGTCTCTTTTTTTTCTCTTGGTTTTTTTTTTTCTTTATTTTCGTTTTCCTCTTTTTTCTTTTATTCTTTCCTTTTCTCTTCTCTCTGTCTGTCTGTTTGTCTCTGTCTGTATGTCTCTCTCTCTCTCTCTCTCTCCTCTCTGTCTCTCTCTCTCTCTCTCTCTCTCTCTTCTTTGCATTTTTATTCTTCCTAGTTATTTTTCTTTCTCATCCTTTCTCTCCTCTCTTCCTTCCTTCCTTCCTTCCTTCCTTCTTCCTTCCTGTTCTTTCTCTCTTTTGTTTTTTTTTCTTCGCTTTTCTTTCTATCGTCCTGCCTTTTTTTGCCCTTGTCTCCCTTTCATTTCTTTAAAAACTTTTTTTTTTTCGTTTTTTCTATCTTTCTATCTATTTTTTTTTTTCTTTCTGCATTTTCTTTGTTTCTTTCTGTTCTCCTTTTATCTTTCTTTCTGCCTATATTTTGTTGTTGTTTGTTGCTCTATTTCTTTTTCTTCTTTCTTCTGTTTTTTTGTGCGTATTTTTTTTTTTCTTTTTCTTTCTTTTCTTTCTTTTTAATTTCATTCGTTTTTTTTTTTCAGTCAATCTTTCTTTTTCCTTCTTCTTTCCCGTAGTTTTTTTTTTCCTGTTTGTTTCCCTTCTTTTTTGTTTCTTGATTGTCTTTGTGTATATCTTCTAGTGTCCCCCCCCCCCACCCCCCCCACATATACTTTTCTGTCCCCAACCCCCCCCCCCCCCTGTCTTTTTGTCTTTGTGTGTGTGTGTGTGTGTGGTGTGTGTGGTGTGTGTCGTGTGTGTGTGTGTGAATGTGTGTGGTCGTGTGTGTGTGTGTGCGCGTGCGTGCGTGCGTGCGTGCGTGTGGTGTGTGTTTGTGTGTGTGTGTTGTGTTTGTTGTGTTTGTGTGTGTGTGTGTGAAAGAGTAGAGAGAGAGAGAAGAGAGAGAGAGAGAGAGAGAGGAGAGATAAAATAGGAGTACGAAATGGTGATGGTGTAGTGTGGTGGTGATGTTGATGTGTGTGTGTGGTGTGTGTGCTTGCGTGTGTGTGCGAAATGTGTGTTGTGTGTGTGTGTTGCGCTGAAAATGCTGTGTGTGCGTGCGAGTTGTGTGTGTGCGGGTGTGTGTTTGTGTGTTGTGTGGTGTGTGTGTGTGTGTGTGTGAGAGACAGCGAGAGAGAGCGAGAGAGAGAGAGTGTGTGTGTTGTGCGGTGTGTGTGTGTGGTATGTGTGTGTTTGTGTTTGTGTGTTGTGTGTGTGTGTGGGTGTGGTGGTGTGTGGCGAGAGCCACAAGCGAGAGAGCAGAGAGAAGTGTGTGCGTGTGTGGTGTGTGTGTTTGGTGTGTGTGTGTGTGTGTTTGTGTGTGTGTGTGTGCGTGTGTGTTCTTGTGGGCGTGCTCGCGGGTGAAGTGCGTGGGATTGTGTAATGTTGTGTGTGTGTGGTGTGTGTGTGTGTTGGTGTTTGTGTGGTGTGTGGTGTGTGGGGTGTGTACGTGTGTTGTACGTTTCCGCTCTCGCTTTTCTTCGCCCACCCCTCAATCCCCCACAGCCTCCTTTTTTGTGGGGAGTGTGTTTGGGTGTGTGATGGGTGGTTTGTGTGGGTTCATGTGTGTGTGTGTTGTGTTTGTGTGTGGTTGTTTGTGGTTGTACGTTCGCTCTCGCTGTTTTCTCTCCCAGACCCTCAACATCTCCCACGTGCTTTCCTTTTTTGTCTTATTTTCTTCATCTCATCTCCACCTTTCGCTCTTGTCTCCCGTTTGTTCAGTGCTTTTTGGTCTCTTTGTTTCCGACCTCCGTCCCACTTTCTCCCCCATCATTTTCCCCTCTTCTCCAGTTTCATGTCTTCTTTCCCTTAACCTTAGCTTTTGTTAGTGGTTTGTGGCTTTAATTTTATTCGGTGTTTTAAAATTAATAAATATGATTATTTTCTTTTTCATAATTTTTTCATTTCATCATATCCACATGGCATGCATTACTTGCCAATCTTTTCTAAGTCTTTTCTTTTTCTCTTTCTTATCCTGTTTTTTTCTTTTTTTTTTTTTTTTAAATTAATTTTTTTTTTTTTTCTTTTTTTTTTTTTCTGGGTTTGGGTGTTTGTTGTTTTCCCTTCTACTTTCTCCCCTCTTTTTTTCACTTTTTTTTCGATTCTCATTCTCACTCACTCCTTACTCCTTACCCTCTTCATTTTCATATCATCATCCCGTTCCCCCTCCTCCCCCCGATCCCTTCCACCCCTATCCTCCCACCTTCCTCTATCCTCTCTCTCTCCGCTCCCTCCGCCTCTCTCTCATCTCTCTCTTCCGATCCGCATCTCTCTCTCTCTCTCTCCTCCTCTCTTCAGTCCCTCATCCTCTCTCTCGCTCTCATCTGCTCTCTGGCCGCCTCTCTCTCTCTCTCCTCCTCCTCTCTCCCCTTCTCCCCCTCTCGTCTCTCCTCTCTCTCCCTTCCCTCTGCTTTCCCCCCTCCCCCCTCTCTCTCCGTCTCCCCCTCCCCCCCCCCTCTCCCCCTCCACCCCCCCCTCTCTCTCATCCCCGTCGCCCTCCCCCCCCTCTTCCCTTCTCCACTCCCCCCCCCTCCCTCACTCATCACATCTCATCCCCCCCCTCTCCCTCCCCTCCCCCTCACCCTCTCCCCTCCCCCCCCCCCTCTCTCCCCACTCCCCCCCGCCTCTCCCTATCTCTCCCTCTCCTTCTTTGTTTTTTGGGGAAGTGCTCGAAGAGTCCCTTGTAGACGAGATGTCGAACAACGGATGATATACAAACATATATATAATGCGGGCCTGCATTAATGTATTAAGATGGGGGAAAACACTTCACCGTTGCTAAGGAATCTTTGAAAATCAATTTCGGCTCCCAATTTTCGCTCCCACCCTTAATCAACCTTACCCCTAGACCTTCCCCCACCATATCCCCAGACCACCCCTATAAAAACCCTCCAATCTTCCCATCTTCTCCACTTCCTCACTATCTCACTCTTCTTCTTCTCCTCTCTCCTCTCTCATCTCTTCGCTCTCCCCCCCACTCATCCCGTCCCTCTCCCTCTCTCCCTCGTCTCTCTTCTCTCTTCCTCTCTGAAACTGATTATAATAAATGCGAGCTTTTTATACTACTGCTATGGCTTCATTGTTCCCTTGTCGGGGTCCCGCCTACCCCGGGATGATGATGGTGCTCGATTATGATGATGCTGATATGAGGTGATAGGGTGATGGAATGATGATTATGATATGATGATGATGGTGTGGGGATGGTAGGATGATTTCATTATGATGATGATGAATGATGATTATGGTGGTGGGTGATACAGATGATGATGATGATGATGATGGTGGATGGTGATGGACTGATGGTGGTGATGATGATGATGATGTGATGATGAAATGATTGATGCTGAGGATTTAGGCTGAGGTGATGATGAAGCGATGGTGATGATGATGATGAGGATGATGATGATGATGATTCAGGATGAATGGGATGGGGTGATGGTGGTATGATGATGATGCTGTGATGAGGTGATGAGCATGATGATCTGAATGATGATGATGATGAATTATGCTATTGAAGAAGAAGACGACGAAGAAGAAGAAGACGAAGAAGAAGAAGAAGAAGAATCTGCTTCTGGCTGCAACGATTGTTGCTAGAGACTGTTGTTGTTGCTCTTTTTCTCTTCTCTTCTTCCTCTTTCTTCTTCTTTCTCTTCTCCCTTTTCTTCTGATTCTCCTCTTTCCACCCACACACCAACCACCACCAACCACCACCACCACCACGAAAAACAACAACAACAAAACCAACAACAACAAAACAACGACAACAAACAACAGCAAGGCACACAACAACAACAAACAAGAACTACTAAACTACTACCTACTATCCCCCCCTCCCACCCCCATACTGACGCCCCCTCAACACAAACCACTCGTCTGCCTCATCTTCTCTCCTTTATGCCCCCCCTCTCCTCTCCCCCTCCTCCCCCCCCCCCCACCCCCCCCCCCCCCCCCCGGTTTTTTATTTCAGCATGCGATTTCACAATTCGGTCGTCGTTTGTTATAAAAATACTGTATACTGTACCCCTTCAAAATAGGGTCTTGGCTGAAATATTAATCTCTCTCTCCCTCCTCTCTCTCTTCCCCCTCACTCTCTCTCCCCACTCCTCCTCCAGGTCTCCTTCCCTCTCCGCCTCTCTCCTCTCTCCCCTCTCTCTCTCCCTCTCCATCCTCTCCTCCTCCCTTCCTCTCGCGGCTCTCTCTCTGTGTATACAGGTGATCTCCCTCACTTGAGAGTTTTGCAGTTCAAATGAACTCAGTCCCTCCGCGTGATTACGAACAGAAGACAGCTCAGTGCCTAATGCGGAATCGATACGGGCCTCTGGATCCTCAGCCTTTCCTGGGAAAGGCTAATTCCGTTTACTGTAACTGAAGGCGAGGCGTGGCTCAGCGTCTAAAAACAACTCGCCAGAAAGCTGGAGAAAGCCCCCGTTTGGAAGTTTCCAGGTTTTCATGCGAAAGGATATTCTCTGTCCTGGTCTGTCTGTCTGTCTGGTCTGTCTGTTCCCTTTCTGTCGGCTCTAACTCTCTGACTCTGCTCTGTTGTCTCTCGGTCTCTACCTCTTTTGTCGTTGTCTTTGTCTCTGTCTCTGTTTCTGGCCTGTTTTCCTGTCTCGTCTGTCCTGTCTGTCTCCTCTCCTCCCTGGACTGCGTCTCTATCTGTCTGTGTTGTCGGTTGATTGTCTCTGTCTAATCTGCTCGCCTGCCTGTCTGTCTGTCAGCTCTCTTCTCCCGTCTCCCCGCTCACCTGCCTCTCTGTCTCAGTGGTGCTTGCCTGCCTGCCCTGTCTGTCCTGTCTGTTTTCCTGTCTGTCTGTCTTTTTGTCTGTCTTTCTTTTCCTCCCCTCGCTCTCTGGCCACTCGCTGCCTGTCCCTGTCCTGCTTGCCTGCCTTTCCTGTCTGTCTGTCTTTTCTCTCTCGTCTCTTCTTGCCTCGCTGCCCTCTCTCTGTCTGCCGTCACTGGCTGTCCCCTGGTTTCTATTTCTGCTCCTCCGACTCCCCCCTCCCTCCTGTCCTGTCTTCCTTGAATCTTTGTCTTACTCTCTTTTCTATCTGTCCTTTCGGTCTCTCTGGTCCCATGTCCTCCTTCTCACCGCCCACGCCCCCAAACCCCACCCCCCGCTCTCTCATCTCTCTCTCCGTTTTTTCATGCAGTCTCATCAGTTTGTCAATAGTCCAGTGCAGTTTGCCTGTCTAGCCTTTGTGATGTTTGTCCTGTCTGTCTGTCCTTTGTCCCTGTCCTCTGTCTGTCCCTGTCCTGTCCGGATGTGTCTGTCTGTCCCTGTCTCTCTCCATCGCATCTCCTCCCCCTCCTCTCTCCTCTCTCTTTCTCTCACTCCTCTCTCTTCTAGCCTTTGTCCCTACTTTCCCTCTCCTTCCAACCATCACTGTGTACCAACTTTTTCATTCCATTTAATGGCTGATGGGACTGAGCCCTAAGGGCCGGCACTTTATGCCCTGTTCTGCCCCACGTGACTGATCCCTTACCGGAAAAACGATCGTTACGGCCCCTCCTGTTCAGGGGTCGGAAGATTGGCCAACAAGGGCGTTATGTTTCGTTGGTGTGTCTGTAAAAGCATAGCAGCTTCTGGAATGACCCTACAGATTAGCGGAAAGAACGGTTTGCTCAAGAAATGTCAGAACTGTTACAGAAAGGGAGAAGCAATCGGTACCAAACCCCTCTGCATACTCCAACCACTGAACACACACACACCCACACACCACTACAACACACACACACCACACACCTACACACACACACACACACAACCTTGCACCATGCACACACACCGCCACACACACAACACAACAACACCACACACACCACACCACACACCACACCAACACACACCACCCACACACACACAACTCAGTTGTGATTGTCACACTGACGCTAGCCATGTTTTGGAACCTGCTGTTCCTCTCCTTTGTTTGATATTTTACTTTCGTAATGTTCGCATGGGCACGTGCTTCGCGTGCACAAAACATGCAATAAGCAGTTAAGTAAGCCAAACACACACAGACACCCACACCCCACACACACACACACACACATCACACACCCCACACTACACCCAACACACCACACACACACACACTTTGAATACGTGCCGCAAACACCCCAACACCACCCTTCCCTGCACTTTCTTCGCTCCATTGTACATGTGCTTGCTAAACGTACCACCCCCCCCCTGCATCCACGAGCGCACGCGCGCGCAACGCACGCACGAACACCACACACCCACACAACAC
>JADBJO010001758.1:9228-54228 GCA_016801955.1 Conus betulinus
CGTTGATTCTGGAGAGAGTTGATAAACTTTCTGCGAAATTTTGCTGCACAGTGAGGTTATGTGAGTTTGCCAACTAATATTGTTATCAATTGTTATTCCTAGCACTTTGAGGAATGTAACCTGTTCAACTGGTACATTTTTAAGATGTACAGGAGGGAACTTAATAGTGAGATTTTCTTTTTTGCCTAGTTGTGATTAGCATGGATTAGTTTTTGAGGGTGAAGTGACATGTGATTTAATTCAGTCCATCTTACGAGGTCATTTGCACTTTCTTGTAAAGTTTGTGCAAGAACAGTAACATCAGAATGATTTGTGTGTATTGTTGTATCATCAGCAAAGAGTTCACAGGTGGATGTAATATAGAGAGGTAGATCATTGATGTAAATGGTGAACAGTAAGGGACCCAGGATAGAGCCTTGTGGGACGCCATAGGAAAGTGTTTGAAATGAAGAGAAATTTGTATTAATTTTCACACATTGTTGCCTATTTGTGAGATATGAGCCAAAAAGCGTAAGAGTTTTTGTGGATAAGCCATACAATTTCAATTTTCTGAGAAGGAGGTTATGGTCTATCACATCAAATGCTTTTTTGAAATCAATAAATAGGACACCACAATATCTGTTGTTGTTATGCTATTTAGCCAGTCATCAACGAGGTTGATTAGGGCTGTGTGGCATGAATGGTTGTGTCGGAACCCGGACTGTCTTGGATGAAGCAAGTGGAAAGTATTAAGGTGGTGTAATGTGTGTTTGTTTATGTGTTTTTCCAAAGGTTTGGAAAGAGTGGAAGTGATTGAGATTGGTCTGTAGTTTGCAGGGTCTGAGTTGTCACCTGATTTGTAGATAGGTATGACTTTCGCTTTTTTTAAACTATCGGGAAAATGATTTTTGTCGATGCATAAAATTGAAGATGTATGTTAACGTATCTGTAATTGCTGGAGCTGCTAGTTTGAGGATTTTGCCATCTAGGCCATCACCCCCGCAGGCACCTGACTGTTTTAGGTGCGTTAGGTAGTGATAAACTTCAAAGACTGTTACTGGTGGAATATAAAGTTCAGACGTGATGTTTTTATCTTGGCAATATTGTTTCAGTTTTTGAAGGTCGTTTGATCTGGAAGAATCTGTCGTGACAATGTTACTGGCTATAGTGCAAAAGTGGGAGTTCAGCTGTTCGACAGAGATGTCTTTAATTACAGTTGATTTGGAAGAAGATTTATTGTTTGTAAGTTCGTTAATAGCTCTCCATACCAATTTTGGGTCTGGTTTGATGATATTAGTTCTCGATAATATTTCGTTTTTTCTCTGCGCTTCTGTGAATTTATTGCATTTCTCAGTTTTTTAGATTCCTCTTCATAGCCATGTTGTTTAAGCATATCTCTAAGGTAACCTGCCTCCTGTAACTCTTTAGTGTACCATGCCGGCTTAGGATCATGTCGTACTCTAATCGTTTTTAGAGGGGCGTGTTTGTCATATATTTCTGTAAATGTTTTAATCCAAAATTCAACAGCAAGATCTGGATGAGTTATGTTGAAAACTGAAGAGAGATTTGAGTTAAGCAAGTCATGCAGAAAATCTTGGTTGTTAAAGTTTGTAAAGCAACGGTAGGTTATTGTCTTGTGTCCCGTTTTGGGAATTTTTTACTCCTTTTTTGGACCATGTGATACAAATTGGGTAATGATCACTACAGTTTAGAACAGGGACGCAGGCTTCTGCTACGTTAGTTTTATCTGAAATATAAATATGGTCGATAAGTGTCTTCGAGTTTGGTGTGACTCTTGTTGGAGAATCGATGAGTTGATGCAAATTAATAGGTTGACTGCTTTGTGTCCATTGGTTTTGCATTTTCAGAAGATCTATGTTAAAGTCTCCAAGTAAAATGATTTCCTTGGATTCTAGCGAGACTGCATCCATCATTGTAATAAATTTGTCGACCCAGTTACCCTTTCAGATGGGTTCCTGTAACAGAATCCAACCAAAATGGGAGGGTTTCTTTTCAGCTTAACTTCTATCCAGACACATTCTACATCTTTACTTTCTAGGTGTAGAAGTCGTTTGAAGGTAAGAGTTTCGCTGATGTAGATAAGAAGACCCGTCTCTTTCGGTTGTGTAGGATCTTTCCGGATTGTGTTATATCCTGGAATAGTTACATCATTGTCGCTAATGCGTGCAGCTAATCTGGATTCAGAGAGTCCTAAAATATGAAAGGGTTTTCCATGATTCCAAATCAGTGTTGATATATCTGATGTCTTGTTAACTGCATGTTGGATATTAAGGTGACAGATTCGGAGTCCTTCTTTGCATGGCCATGCAGACTGGTTCTTGCTCATTTCTAGTTGTGTACTGATGTGATGATAATAAGAGACGGCGATTTTGCTCGTTGGGTGACGTTATGATGTGTGTATTATAAAGGAACAGAATAAAATCACATAAAAGAGCGAAAATGGGGCTGGTTTATACACCGTAACAACTTTTAGGAAACCAGAAGGGTATGAGAAAGAAAAAAGAAAAAGAAAACAAAAAAAAGGAAATCTTTACAGTATCTGTCCGTAACTCCTCGGCCAGATGGTATACTTATGGATACACGTTTCTGAAATGAAAATATACACTTCCTCACAAAGGAAGCAGTTTTAAAACAAGATTACACTTAAGGGGATACAGAAAGAGGTGAAAAAAGGAAAATGAAACTTAAGACAAAATATCAAAGAACCAACAACTCAAAATGAAAACAAGTAGAAAAAAAAAAAAAAAAAAAAAAAAAAAAAAAAAAAAAAAAGCCACTCACTCACAAATACACAAGTCACGTAGCCGCACTTGTAGTTACGAGTTGGCAATGCAAATAGTGCCTCGCTTGCATTAAACAGTAGTCTTTTTTTTTAATTGCAGAGTCTGCTGCTGTAGAGGCTTTGTTCAGTCTCTTTCTATAAGGTACACAGTCTTGCGCTTTTTCCAAAGTCTTCTGTTGTATACTTTTTTTCCACAGCACACAGTCTTGCGCTTTTCCAAAGTCTTCTGTTGTTACTTTTTTTCCACAACACCACTGAAGGCACTTCTTGATACGAGAGTAATAAGTCGTATAGTATGATGCAATACATATGACAGGCACACGACAGACTGCAGCAGGCCATACAAAGAAACAATCAACAAACAAAAACACGTAAACACACACACACACACACACACACACACACACACACACACACACACACACACACACACACACACACACACCACACAAACCAAACGCACGCGCGCGCGCGCGCGCAGACACACATACACACGTGTGTGTGCATCCACACACATGCATGTAGAAAACTATTAATGCGCTCACAACAATTAGATATGCGCAGACACACATAGCACATGGATTATGAAATAGCTTATTGCAGTACATATCTATGTGCTATGCATTGGATATTAACATTATGCAATGACATACAAATATAAGGATGCATACAGTGACATATCAATTCAATCAATGAGGACATGGGGAGAGGAGCTGGTTGGTATTGCTGTGACAGGAACTGAGCAGTCATTGTGTTCAGCAACTGAACAGCAAATGGATGTAGCGGGCTAGGGGGGTTGTGCTGACTGCAGTGGGATGTGCGTGATGGTGGGGGGTCGGAAGTGTAATGTGTTGGATGGTGGTAGGACTGTTGTGTTCGGAAGTGTGAGGTGGTCATTGTCTGGAGTTGGTGGATTGTATGGGGTATTAGAGGGTGGTAGTTGTGCTGTGCTGGGAAATTGTGGCCAAGCTGTGTTGTGAGGTTGCAGCTGAGATGTGTTTGGAGGTGGGGGTGTTGGTTGCTGCTAGTGTGTGGTTTGGACATGGAAGGGGGTGATGTGCTGTGTGGGTGGAGGGTGCAAGTCACGTTTCTGTACTCTTTATATTGATGTTTGTCATTTCTATTCCCTGGGGAAGAAAAGGAATACATGTGGGTAGGGGATTGTAGAAGGGGTTGCTTTGTAGGGCGTTGATGCCGACCTAGCATATTATACACCCTGCGAGAGTTTGGATTTTTGGGAGTGTTTGCTGGGAAATCAGTTTCGTAGTCATAGCTAGGGGGACTGTTAGTGGTCACAGGGGCGTGTTGTGTTGCAAGACGGTCACTTCTTGCTCTTTGTGTGGTGGGCCTGACGTAGCTGGATGGTTGGGTCTTGTGGTAATTAGTGGGACAGATGTTGGGGGCAAGGACTTTGAAGCCATATGAACTGGGGTGTAGTCTATCTCGGTACATGGCTTTCTTTGGCGCCCCAGATCTGGCGAGGAAGGAGGGGGTGTTATCTAAGTAACTGATCCCCTCTTGACGGCAGGAGAGGCGAAGATTGGCCGTGGATCGTGACGCCATGTCCTAAAGGGGTGTGTTGACCAAGGGGAGGAAGAATGGAGGAGGCCTGCAGTGAAGCACTGGGGAACGCTTGCCTGAGTAGGTGGATTAACTCAGCCCAGTCTGCTACAGGCACTGGCCTTTCGTCACAGCTGTTGATCCCTACATGGAAAGTGACCCGTTGGATGTGGGGTGATGGGGGCTGTGATTTCAGCCACTGACACATGTGATGGACTGTCAGGCCAGGCACTGACAGATTTTTTCACCCTGTAGCGCTCTGTTGACATTTGCTTCTCATCTACCCCTTTTAACACAGAGTCTCCTAATAGTAGCATGTTACAATTTTCTGGGATTGTCTTTTGTCGTAGGATAGCTAGAGGAGGTGGGGGATGTGGATTCTGTTTGTTGATGGCAGTGGGGATTTCTGTCATTGTGTTTGTGTGTGGTTTGTTCTTGTTGTGTAGAGATTTTGGTGATGGAACGGAAGAACCTGTGTTTTGCTCTGTAGAACTGTCTGACAGCACACTGTATGTATTGGATGTTTCCACAGCATACTCCATCTGTGTAGATGATGTAGTTGATGTGTCACTGTGTGTCTGGATTGTTTGGTTGTCTGGTTGTTGTGTTTGATTGATTGGTTTGAGGGCGTGCATTCGTTTCCTAATGTCAGTATTGATGTTGTTTTGACTGTCTTTGAATGATTGCAGTTTGCTTGTGCTGTCCTTCATCTGGCGCTGTAGATGTGTGTTCATTTTGTACTTGTTGATTTGTTGTGATAGATCTTGATTTAATGACTTTATGGAATTTTTTTACCCTAATCTCCATATCACCCGTGTTCTGAGTGTTCTGTTCAACTTGCTGGGATGTGTGTTCAAGTTTATTTTTCAGTGTTTGTATGTCTTGCTGCATGTTGGAGATAGTGCGTGTGGCTGAGATAAGCTGGTTTTGAAGGTGTGTGATAACGGCCATGCTTGCTAGCTGAGAGAGTGTGGGGGAAACCCGATGCTGTGAGCTGGCACTCTGAGGGTCAGTGTGTTGACAGAATGGGTAGCAGACTGAGGGTCAGTACTGGTGGGGGAGGGTGACAACACACGCTGTTCTAGAACACGGGGGGGGGCGTGGGAGGATCAGATGGGGGGTCAGTGTTTTGCTGGGTGGAGGAAGGGACTGAGGAGTGAGAAATGTCAACAGGGGATGAAGGGCTGTTGATGGCCGGAGACTGGAGGGATGCAGGTGGCGATTCCATGCTGTCTGGGGCGGATGAGGGAGGGAGTGTGGCATGGGACGTGTTGGAGCTGACAGGCAATTGGGATTCCTGAGTTAGTGAGGGGTGAGGGATGGAATCACTTGACTCGAGCGATGTTTCCACAGCTTCATTAGTCCGTGCATCACAGATGATCAATGGGGGTCGGAGGAAAGGAGTCTGTGACATTGTCAAGGGCATTCGCAATTGACAATGTCGTGACATCTGGTGTACACAGATGAAACACAATTTCTTTTAGTTTATCAAACTCCTGCCGTACCCATTCTTGACATACATGTCCTTGTACTAAGATTTTGCCCGTTGCGTAGTAGATATGAATTGTTAAAAGTTTGTGTTCACTGTTCAAAACAATTTGAAAGGATGAATGCCACAACTCACTGGGCAGTGGGGGGTGACAAAGCTCGGCGCCAAATCCAAAAGGGCTTTGTTGTTCTTGGTGTATTCCTTCAATACACTTGAGGTGGATGGTGGGCGATATTTACCACAATACCTTTCACACAACACATATCTCCATACAGGCAGGTGGGTGTGGGGAGAGTCGAACGTCACTTGGCATGGGTCTTTGGTGAGCTTGATGGTCTCGTTGGTTAGATATTTGGCGCTCATAGAGCGCGTGGTGAGAGGCATTTTTGATCTGTGTTACGTGCATTTGTGGCATTTGTGGTATTTGTCCTACAAAGAAAAAAAAAGAGAGAGAGAGAAAAAAAAAAAGCAGAAACTCACACTTACAGATGTACATAGAAAACACACATAATGCTGGCCGCTGCAGTGTGTGCCATGGCATTTAGCCGTCACAGCACACCCGCCACATCTTGTCTTGGGAGGAGAGCCTTTTTCCGGACACTGCAGCGTAACAGGATTAGCACCACACACACTTCACTTCACTCTGCCCCAACAGCCAGGGGGTCGTTTCCTCTGTGGAAACCAACTGGCCCCACAAATGGGGCCACTTATCTGGCCCACCATGGGGAATCAACATCATGACACTGGGCCAGCTTGGTCGGTGGCCTAGCACAGCACTGGAGAGGGGGTTCTGATGTATGATTTTACACATACAACCCCAAAAAACAATCAACACCGCCGTACAGCACAGGGATCCTTTTTACACACACATCGTGCAAGCATTCACACACCTCCTTGTAAAATTACACACATGAAGCACGTGAATTACACGTACAGAAACTGATTCTATCGCAAAGCGAAGTGTGAACACGTCCGAACAGGTCGGCGGCAGAAATGAGAAACTATATTTTGAAACAATACCACTTGTAAATAGCAACAGTCTTCTTAAAAAGTAAGAGAACTGTATGTTGGTAATGATATAGTAGTAACAGAGAGAGAGAGAGAGAGAGAGAGAGCGTACATATAAGCTTATTTCAGCCCTCTCCCACCTCCTTACACACCTCCTTACACACTTCTAATCCCCCCCCCCCCACCCCTCCCCTTCCTTTCTTAACAGGCGCTCACACATACACTGGCACGTACGCACGCACACAGCGTTACACACACACACACACATGAATCGCTACGTACGCACGCACTCTGTCACACGCAGTTGTCAATGGCTAATTGCAGTGGGGGAGGGGTGAAGGTGGGGGACTGAAACGCAAATTACACACACACACACACACACACACGCACACACACACAAACCCTAAGAAATTATCTGTAAACCTAGAGGTGATTTCATCAACAGTCACTGTCTATCGATGTTATCTGACTTGATAGGATCTTTTCTGATGCATCACTGATGATTTCCACCGGTCATTCCATTTTGTCCAGTTGTCAAAGATGGGCATCACAAGGTTTGTTTGTTTGTTTGTTTGTTTTCTTTTTCCTTCACTTGAAAAAGGCCACGAGGCCGAACACTTGTGAAATGTGAAGAGTGAAATTGTGATTTTGCATTCCATTTTGTTTTCAAAGTGAGGTGAATGCAGGCGGAAACTGAAAAAAACAAACAAACAAAACCAACGGTTACTATGCCACCTGTCCTGTGATTTGTTTGTCGTCTTCGTTTGGCGGCAAAGTTATTTTCTTAACTTCATTCCAGTTTGGTTGAGATAGTCGCTAAGTAACTGGTTTCTGCAACATACTGACCCAGGTCTGTGCATCAGATGATGATAGAAATAAATGACATCGTTCTTTCAATATTGTTTAATTTTGGCAGATCCTGACACTGAACTAGATGATGATAAAAAGATTACGTTCCTATTACGTTTATTGTTTGTGACATCATGCTCTAGGCTAGCACATTCTCTCCGCTACTTTTGCTATCCAGCCTGAGTTCGCAGGGGACGTTACTCTTATTACCCTAACACCAAGGACAACACGAAGTCTGCAAAACTTGTGTGAACTCCCTCAGGAAACTTGCGTTAAAGCTGAAGCAGCTGGAAGTTTCTTCATTTTCGCTCCGCACTGACTCAGACCAGTTACTAAGTCTTGGTATGTTAACAGACTTGCCTCTCCCTTCCCCCACTCTCTCTATCTTTCCCTCCTCTCTCGCTCTCACACATTTCTTACATGCGCATTCAGCAGTGTGTGTGTGTGTGTGTGTGTGTGTGTGTGGTGTGTGTGTGTGAGAGAGAGAGAGAGAGAGAGAGAGAGAGAGAGAGAGAGAGAGAGAGAGAGAGAGACTTTTAGTGTGTGTGCATATTTTTCTTTATGATATTATGAACCATCACTGTTTTATCATAGTCAATTTTATATTGTGTAAAAGTGTTGATGCTTAAGTGTCCTTAGCCCCTGCGGAGACAAGGGCATGATGAAAAAAGCATCATTTCTTGCTTATCTGTTTTTCCTTGGGAAGGAAAATTATCAATCAAACCATAAATCAATCTCTCCCACACTCTCCTGGCTACAAACGTTGAATACTGTTTAGTGTTTATAAGACATGCTCCATACAAAGCACTAAGAGTGAAACACGCTCCTCAACCTAAATGGATCACTAAGGAAATACAAGCTGCAGGATCTTTTTGAGATTACAAAGAATTTAAACAATTTTTTTAAGATAGTGAAAAAAGGTACTTAACATTAATTCAAATTGGAGTTTCTTTATGGTAGGATGTGTTTGCTGTCACTAAAGCTAAAGGAATATTTATGCAAAAAGTTGTATTAGGATTAATCTCACAACTGTTCAATCTAAATTTAGTGTGAATGCTAGAAAATCTACAAAACTCCAGGTACCCATAAACAGACTTGACCTATTCAAAACAAATCTTTGT
This sequence comes from Conus betulinus, assembly GCA_016801955.1. Taxonomy (NCBI): domain Eukaryota; kingdom Metazoa; phylum Mollusca; class Gastropoda; order Neogastropoda; family Conidae; genus Conus; species Conus betulinus. The sequence continues at coordinate 18,038 of JADBJO010001758.1, forward strand.
TATTTTGGTCCTTTCTCTGGAACCCATGTTTCCCTGAGCTTAACAGCTTTGGAAGTTTGAAATGTTATCAGAAGAAAATTGTTTACATATTTTGCACATTCTCTGGCTTTGTAGATATGCAGCATAATTCATATTACATATATGAGCAGTTTTGCTGGCACAAACACACTTATATATATGCATACACTGCATGTGTACTACATTATAAATCTTTCGCATATTGACAACTGCATGCACTGACATAGCCTGTCCAATCATTAACACTATATAACAGTAAGTACTAGTAAACTATTTTGAAACAATACCACTTGTAAATAGCAACAGTCTTCTTAAAAAGTAAGAGAACTGTATGTTGGTAATGATATAGTAGTAACATACATGTTGATTGGCATTGGGAATATGAATTATTCTGCAAATGAGATCTACAAAACTTTTTTAAATTTTCTTTTTCACTTTTGTTTGTTTGTTTCATGAAATTAAGGCATCTTTGAATTTCTCTTTCTCTTTCCCGCAAACCTCCCTCCTGCCCACCCCATCATCAACAATATCATCTCCTATTACTCACTTCCATGAAAGCCAGTGTTGCTTTGTCAGTTTATGAACAAAAATGTTGAATCTATAGTGGTGTATTCGAATATGACTGCCTCATGAATCAATGTTCATTCCTCCTCAGGCTACGCTCATAGTACTATTTTGCTGACTGATGCTTATACTCACTTATTGCATAGAACTGTTTTATACTACATGTGTGTGTGTGTGTGTGTGTGTGTGTGTGTGTGTGTGTGTGTGTGTGTGTGTGTGTGTAACAGATACTTTTTGGGTGTATGTTTTTTTTTAATGCTAATATGAATAATCATTGTTCTTGTTATAACCAGTTCTATATAGTATATTGTGACAAAGTGGTCTGTGCTAATACTCTTTGCCCATGAAGGGACAAGGGCCAGATGGAAAAAGAGCATTTTTTTGCTGATCTGTTTCCCTTGAGAATAAAGATTACCATTCAGTCAATCAGCCAGTCTCTCTCTCTGTCTCTCTGTCTTTGTCTGTCTGTCTGTCTTTCTCTCTCTCAGGAAAAAAACCTAAAGATTACAGAGACTACTCTCTCTCTCTCTCCCTCTCTCTCTCTCTCTCTCAAGGAGAAAAACTAAAATATTGCAGAGACTTAAAATCTTCCAGTTGGAATCTCAAAAAAGTTGGACAAGCAATAAATGAGCTCACTTATAATCAAAACTAACCCAAACAACTTGAAACAAAGATGTGTTAGTTGAACAGTTAAATGTCCTCTTATGTACTGCAGCTGTTGAAGATGTCACTACAAATTATCTGAAGTCCAGTGACCCCTAGTGGGTCTTTCGTCACCATTGTTGAGTCTTCAGTTGTATCGCTCATTAATTTTATCGAAATTATCTTTGAAATGCTCAATTTTAACTCATTTCGTAGCATTTTTCTGTGACCCCCCTTTCTCTGTGAGCTCTCTATTGATATTACACTATCCTAGAGGGACCCATATCTTCTTTTTTTTAATTTTATTATTATTATTATCATGGATCCCACTCGGGGCAAGGACAGGATGTAAAAAAGCACCTGGGTGTTCATCATTCATGTAGAGTTTAAAGAATTTTATCTTATCTCAATATACATAATGATAGCATCTCGGTGTCTGTTTCTGTTATCTGTCTCTGTGTGTCTGCCTGTCTGTCTGTCTCTTTGTCTAACAGTTAGTAACAATAAATATCTCAGTATCTCTGTTCTTTTAAATGTATTCTTCAAGCATAAAATACTTCATATTAGTTACAAAGAAATCACACAGTGACAGTGTGACCAGGTTTAGATTGAGAGTTAGTGGTTTGATAATGATTTGATACGATGACTGTTCAAATGACATAATTTGCCCATCTTGTATCAGTGAATGTGAAAATGAAGACTTCTTATTTCAGTGTAGGCTTATTGCTTGTGCTGACAAATGTAAAAGCTGCGGTGTGTTAGACACCTGGATGTACCAGCCAAACAGCTCGAGCACTGCAATGTTGTTATAATAACAAAGAACATACTGTTTAGGAACCAGTTAACTATATAGCTGAAGCCTCTATGTGAGGAAAAAGATATAAACAAATAAAGCACAGTTATTTCAGGATGATTGAGTGTGTGTGTGTGTGTGTGTGTGTGTGTGTGTGTGTGTGTGTGTGTGTGTGTGTGTGTGTGTTGTGTGTGTGTGCGTGCGTGTGTGTTTGTGTGCATGCATGTTGTTGTTCTTCAGTTTAATGTCCTTCCACAAAAAGTGATTCAGACAAATGTGTGTGTGCATGTCTATGTGTATGTGTGTAGAGATAGAGGGGAGACAGGGTGACAGGGGAGGGGGGGGGGGGGGGAGGAAGGATTGCTAGCACGGGAGGGGATGGGTGAAGGGATGGGAGAGGATGGGTTGATGGATGGGTGACCGTGGTGATATGTGTTTGCAGAGATGTTCATGGAACTTCTTTTGATTTTAGTGAAGTGAATTTAGTTTTAAATCCCCCTTGTCTAAAGGCTCGTAACTGTTAAAGGGACAGTAGAATGTGTGCCCCTCTCTCTCTCTCTCTCTCTCCAACTGTCTCTGTCTTTCCCCCCCCCCCCCCCCCCCCCCCCTCTCTCTCTCTCTCTGGCTGAATGAAGAGTTTTCACACCACTGATCGGCCTTCACGTAGGATTTGTAAAATAGTTCCTCAGGTAGCTGTAAGGAGTCACACTGAACTGTACAAGGAAATGATAAATTTGCATACGATGTATCCTCAAATGGTGAGAAAATCTTGTGTAGTTCGAAGTTTTAGTCTGTCACGTGTTCTCTGAGATTTATTTGTTGTTGGCATATTATCTCTTCATTTCCAAACAAAAATGTACAGGGTCAGAAACATCAAAGCTATACTTCCTGACTTTGAAATTGTGATGAAAAAAAATGTAGAAACGTGTAAGATTCTGACCAGCTGACCGTTTTCAGCCAGCGCAGGTACTGGATGAAAGAGAAAAGGAAATTGATTTGAAACAGAGAAGGAAGTACTGTTAACTAAATGAAAATTGCTCTCAAGAGCACACTACTTCACAAGGGAAGCACAGTGAACAATTACAGCAAAGCAAGAGATAGCTGTTTTGTCATGGAAGCTGCTAATCCTGGTTGTCAGATGCAGATATAAACTCCAGTGCATGTAGCTTGACCTACAAAAGACGTTTTTTCCCCCTTTTTTTGTTTTGTTTTGTTTTGTTTTCTCTCTCCTCTCTCTCTCTCTCTCTCTCTCTTGTAAGGTTTTGATGTCAAACATACGATACAGTTTGAATTGTTTCTGTATTTGTGAATAGTACCCTCAACACACATACACACACACACACACACACACACACACACACACACCTCCAGTATAGTATTTTAGGAATTTGTGGGCATTCAAATTGGTTTTTTGTTGTTGTTGGGTTTTTTTTGTATTTTTCTTTTGGCTGGCCCAACCTCTGCGCCACCTTAGAGGCAGTGCACCCATGCCGCTTATTCCGACTCCCCGTCCACAGCCACAGCCCGGTCGACCCTGCCGCAGTCCCGGCACCGGCAATCCACAGGGAGCAGTCAGTGTCAAGTCGCCAAGAGAACCCACCGGAGGAGACACTGCACTGCTGCCGAGAGTCACTTTGGTGGTGTTCAGTGGTGCCTGTTCTGATCTAACATATGCAGGACACCACGTACTAAGCCCCCTACTGACAACAATAATTGCTTAGTCGTGGAGCCGGCGTGAGTGAGCTCTCCCTCCGGAGAGCGCCATCACTTCCGTCCAACGACAGCCCCCATGGACTCACCAGTACTGGTGACCCCGACAGAACCAAACCAAGGCAACAGACGTGGGGAGGACATCGAAATTGAGGTCACCATGAGAGGAGGGCATGAAGGGCCACAGAATTTGAGACATTTATTTTAATGCTGATCAATGAGAATGATGATGATTAAGATGATGGTACGGATTTCCATTTTGGTCTGAAACTACATGACAGGGCTGTACTCTGCGCTTCCTTTCATAATATATCCCGGTGTCAACCAGGGCCCGAGAGATACAGGCACCTGCAGTGTTAGTCAAGAAATTTGAGCAACACTCTCAGAAAGGCATCTATTAAGTGGATGAAACTCGACTGTGTGGTCCCAGTCTTCCCAACTGAGTCCACAGCAAACTCAACTCTGGGTAGGAGCTGGTCGGGGCAGAAAAACCTGGGAGTCCGCATGCTAACCACTTCGCCACAGCGGCTGGTTGGCATTCAAATTGTTTAAAATCTGTCTGTGAAAGCTTCAGAAATGAGAAGTCTGGCATGGGAAACTTTGTGGCGATGGATATTGCACATGTATTTCTCGTACCTTTGTCATGGAGCTTTGAAAGTAACCCCTTGCCAATTAAGGCCGACATGATTTTGATCAGCATGTTTTCTCCCCAACAGATTTATGTAATGCAGACACATGGTCCAGTGCACACAGTTAGCCCCATCATGTTTCATCCATTCATGTTTCATCTAGTCACATTTTGCTCAGTTGTGTTTCACTCAATCTGTCTTTTTTATTTATTTTTTTTTTGTGCATGCCTCATCAATGTGTGTGTGTGTGTGTATGTGTTTTATTTTATTGACATTTGTTTTTCCCTCAAATATTCCAAATATTTATATCTTTAGAAACTATTTTCATTTATCAATAGGCCATTTAGTTGTAAACTGATCATTTTCCATGTCATTTTCTGTGCGTTTTCATCGAATTTTTGTACTTCCAGTTCTTTTAGAACAGGGAGTGCTTTAGAATGGGAATGAAGAAATGCTGCCTGTGTGTCTGCCTTGGTCAAAATATGTTCCACTCGCACCAGACAAAACTTCTTGTCCGATCTTTCTGAAAATTTGTAGGTATGTTCATCATGGGTCGCGGATGATGCCCGATGTTTTGTGTTTCACCAGAATAGCGGTTACTAATGGCTGTAACGGTCCAAAACGGTTTTTTCTTTATGGAATATCTCAGCTGATCTTTTGGAAGGTATGACATTCAGTAACGATGACGCGTTTAGAAAATACGTTTTGAGTGACGTCAAATACATTATGACACATGTTTGATTGTGATGCTTTTCAGCTCCCCCCCCCTCGTCCCACACACACACGTATTCAAGATAAACTGGGAGTACGTTTATCTGCTTTACATCTTGTTAACCTTTTTTCTCTGTGGGGCATTTGACTTAAGTGTCCATTTCAAAACAGTTTTGAATGTGTTCGTTGCAGTTCATGGTATGCCCTTCCATTCCATCTCCCTCTATACTCCCCTTTCCCCACACTCCTGTCCTTCCTTTCCTGCCTTCCATCAAGGGTGGGACACAGGCTTGCTCACAAGCATGCACATAAATTATGGTTTACTCAAGTGCGCCATCTTGTGTGTAAATCTATGACAAGCAATGGAATTGCAATTTTCCATCCACAGAGACAGAGCAATGGAAACTCTAATCATATCAGTTTGTTTTGCCTGATGTCTGATAGCCTCTGCTGGTGCTCAGACTTGTGAGGAAATTATGGTTTTCTGACAGCATGCAGAGCGGCAGGTCGTGCAATGTCAGTACAGAATCCAAGGGAGATAACCGAGCTACAATTATCAAGTGCAAGGCAAGAAGAGTTATCGCTCCAACAGTGAAAGTATCCTTGCTGTCTGGTTGTTCCAACACCTCAGCAAAGCTCCTGTCTAGTGCGGCACAAGAAATGTGTTTGTTGGATGGAAGAGAGAAACTATGGACTTTGGCAGGTGCTAACCTGTGGAAAGTTTCACTTCAATCCCACCTGACCTGAATCCTTTTACTCAGCTCGCTGTGATATGTAGCAGGCGACAGGACTGCTGTAAACATCACGGGAACTGACAGATCACAGAATAAAGACAGCACTTCCACAGAGGAGCCTAGAGTCATTCTGGAGTCAGTCAACATCCAAAATGTGAAGTGGGCAGAGACTCACATAAATGACCTACAGTACGTCCAGGAAAAGGGAGGATAAGTAACAATGAGTCCTGGAAAACGTAATCACTTCGCTGCACGCTGCAGAGGAACACGTCAAACTTTCAGTCGAAGAAAATTTTTCACAAGTGAAGAACACGAAAAGTGGAGTTATCGGGAATAAGACTAAGGACCACACTTCCAACACTTTTAGCAAACCTGGAACCAAATAAACTCAACAAAAAGATGCTGAAAGAAAAAGATAAAAAGGGCAAAGATTTCAAACAAGAAATAGACGCCATGGATCTAAAAATCTTCCAGAACTTCACCCAGGTTACGCCATTCAGCAGAAGTTTGACCATGAACGTCAGTGGCAATATATCCGCAAACTGTAGGTCTGCTGTGAGAAGTTGCACCAAGTTCTTACATTGTGCAACCCCAGCATCGGAACCAGTACAGGAGAAATTGGAAGCTATTATGCCAGTCTCAAGCAAAGTTGCTCAGCAAGAAGTGCAACGTTTCCCCAATTATGGAATGAAGAAATACTGTTTAGAACCATGCAGTTTCTGCTCCTACCCACGAGGCATTCCTCTCGAGGGTATGTGCTCCCAGTGATTGTTTTTTTTTTTTTCGTTTTTTGTTGTTGTTGTTGTGTTGTTGTTGCTGCACGCATGCTTCCTACCAAAAGTGACAGTAGCCATCAAAATGTTGATGTTGGTCACTCAAGGGGAAGAAGAAGAAGAAGAAGAAGAAGAGGGGCGGGCCCGCTATTGCGCGGCCCGATCTTGCGGGGGCCCGCTATTGCGCGGCCCGATATTGCGGGGGCCCGCTATTGCGCGGGCCCGATATTGCGGGGGCCCGCTATTGCGCGGGCCCGATATTGCGGGGGCCCGCTATTGCGCGGGCCCGATATTGCGTGGGCCCGCTATTGCGCGGGCCCGATATTGCGGGGGCCCGCTATTGCGCGGGCCCGATATTGCGGGGGCCCGCTATTGCGCGGGCCCGATATTGCGGGGGCCCGCTATTGCGCGAACGAAGAAGCGGAAAAGTTGCCAAGGTGATGCAAGGAGGAAGGTGGCAGGATGAGTTAGACGTTCGCCTGCCAATTAAAAATCCCGTGGGTCCGAGTTCGGTGGGAAGCAAAAGGGCAGTTTGATTTAGGGGCGACAGCGGGGTTTGAACTTGCACAACTTGCACACGTCTCACTGTAAGCTCTCTGGGCCTACCAGCCGTTCCGTGGGGGGGGGGAGGGGGGTATGATTTCTTGGAAAAATTACTTTGTTGTACTTGCACTTTTTTGGAAAATCTACTTTCTGATGTACTTTAACTTTCTCTTGGAAAATCTACTTTATGTTGTACTTGCACTTTTTCATTCAACATGGCAGCACGTTTGATCGAGGGCAGACGCAAAAGAGGTAAAGTCCTTGTTGTCGATGAGTATAAATGTCATAAAAAAAGAGAAACACAGCACATGCGTTTAACTGGAGGTGCTGGCGGTATCCGGCCTGCACAGCCTCCATCCGCACAAACCAGTTCAACCTTCAAGCGGCTCAGCCACACACATCCAGGTCAGAGCGCAGTGGCTGTGCACACCCATCCGCCCGATGAAAACGAAATCGCACGGTCAGAATTCACGCAAAGACTGAGGGAGAAGGTGTCCACCACTCCTGGCCTACCACCCAAACGCGTCTTTGAGGCGCAGGTAGTGGCCGAACATCAACGAATTGGTCGGCAGGTGGGGGCGACCGCCCTGATATCCCATCCTTTGGGTCGGTGCGAACACTGATCCAGCGAGAAAGGGCCCGCCATATCCCACAGATTCCCCAAACGGTCGATGATGTTGACGTCCAAGGGGAGTGGGCAGAGACCTGGCTCTCTGACCGATTCCTGCTCCATAACGATCCTCAGTGGGGAATTTTGATTTTCGCAACGGACGAGTGCAAACTGATGCGGTGTGGCACGATTTTTGTGGACGCGACGTTCAGGTCATGCCCAAGACCGTATACCCAAGTCCTGACTATTCTGGGGGACGTGGACGGACACACCATACCCTTAGTGCATGCACTGATGGAACAACGGACAGTAGGGCACTACCGTCAAGTTTTGATACAAACGTGCTGCCAGAAGGTTGAGGAGGGCAAACGAATGGCAAACTGTGGTGTGCGATTTTGAAACAGCAATCCACGCAGGCTTTGGAACGGAATTCCCAAGACCCGCATTACAAGGATGCTATTTTCATTTCTCGCAAAAGTAAGTACAAATCACCACCCCAACCCCCCCCATTCCCCTTGTCTGCCATTCTGTACGTCTGTCCATTCGCCTGTAATCCTGTGTACTGTGAATACGGGCCCGTGAATACTAGGAACCTGCAACCTTGTATGATAGAAAATTATGTGAAAGCTTTACTTGCCATTTGGTTGCAGTGACATTCTTGATCTTAGGAGTCGAAGTCACCGGTGAAAATTTTCAAACATTTTTTTTCCTTATTTGTGAAGAAGTATATGAGCTTTTTTTTTTTTTTTCTTATAAATAGTTTTATGAGGCCTTGATGCTCATGATCATTTAAAGGTCAAGGGCATTTCAAGGTCAAAGCTATTTATGACAGCACGTGAGTCATTTGGACATTGCCCTTCTCATTAGAAAAAGATATGAAATTGCAGAACATGTATCGTAATATTGTAATGTATCGTACTAAAACGTTAATTTGAAGTTCACGTATCCTCATCAGTTTGGATTTTGGCAACTGTCTAAAACAACAATACTGTTTATGTTCTAATATCTATAACACATAATTATGAAAATGTGCATAGGACACTTGGTAAATGTTGGTCCATTCTGGGCCTTGCCTCTATTAATATAATTTTTATGCTGAGTTTTTGTGGCGCCGAGTGCAAGAGCTGCACCTGGCTGGAGCCTACCGGAGGAGCAGGAGGCTAAAAAAGCTCATCCGGAAAGTGATGGCAATCGGCTTTTTCCTCGGGCCCATGTTCGTCGCAACTTTGCGGTGCTGCAGAACGACCCACAAACGAGGTAAATGAGTGATTATTTCTTATCACGTAGTACAAGGGTTCTTGCATTTGTTTAAGGTATGTATCAGTCCCAATGGCGCAGGATTACCGTCCATTGTTCATCCATTTTTCACATGGTCCTTTCTATACACTTTATTCGTCCCCCTTACTTGGTCTTATACACGCCCTTTTACTTCAATATTACACAATATTATGCAAACGTTCTCCAGAAATCTTTACAGATGCGCTTCAGTCTCACTTTCTGTCCGTCTGTTTTTAGGGCATTGGTGAACAGATTCCCCTCCACTCGACCAGTTTCTGACGTACGTGCATGGGAACTACATCAATGGCGGGGCGCCCTTTCCCACAGCTCTGTGGAACTGTTACACTCGAGGGATGGATTGTCGCACCAACAACAAAGTTGAAGGTACAGAAAAAACATTTCAACCATTTCACTAAAATGATAAAATGAGTTATAGTGCGTTGTGACGGCCTAAAATTGTCGTATCGGCCCAAAATGTCGCCGGCGACGTTTTGGTATATACTGCTTTGGTATATGCTGCATATATCAAAATGTCACTGGCGCCGGCGACATTTTGGGACGTGACGACAGTTTAGGCCGCCACAGTGCGTATGTTCTCAAAATATAATCATTGTATCTAAAAAACATGTGCCTGGCAATGATGAAGGGTTACATGTGACACGTCTAAGAGATTGTAAACGTGGTTAGCTTCAAACCTTGTATTGGGAAAGAAAGAAAGAGGGCTTTTTCATATCATGTAAATTTCAATGACCTCCCCTAAAGGTGAAAGTCTCTCTAAGGAAGGTCAGAATGGCCAAAATGTGCATTTTCGGAGTAAGTTCAAAGAAAAAAAAAGAAATACGTATACTGTACGTGTATGTCAGCTTACTTAAAGCGACCAACACACATAAATATGCTACCGTGTGATCAACATCCGTATAACGAGCAAATACAAAAGTGATTGGCACAGCTTGCATATAATGCGTGATACAAATAAAGAAGAAACGGACAGATGGCTTGAGATCTTTAGGCCAAAAAGATAATTCCAGCGACCCTAGCTTAACACCCCGACCCCAGGACTTGTTGAATGTCTTAAAAAGAAATGTAAAAAAAATCACCTCAAAATGAGTTTTTTCACTTTCATAAACATAAAACAGTCATCTAGCGCTCTTCACCTTGTTTAAGGACTAAACCTAGACTTGTATTCGCTTTTTATATTAATATAGTTCAAATCGGTATCAATTTCACCTTTCAATTAAAAAAAAGCATAAACCCCCTACCTCCTAACTTTTTCGTGTTATATTACCCCCTAAGCAGACATCCTTTTTATCCTTATAGCTTATCGAATTTATGTTAGACCATTTAACAACTTTGACCCGACAGCTTATGACCAAAGACTAAAGATCACACTTTATTCAGCATTATATCTATTTCTTTTTGTTAAAGCATATCATCGCTCCTTGAACGGCGCGGTGCAAGTTCGCCATCCCAACATCTGGATCTTCATAACTCACTTGAAGGATCGGCAGTCGCTAGCGGAGTCCAACCTCACTGCAGCCAGCCTCGGGCATCCTCCCAGGCTCAGAAAAAGGAAGTGGCGACGACTGGACGACAGGATCCAGCGCCTCAAAACGGCTTTTCAGCAAGGGAACAGGAATCTGCAGCAGTACTGGAATGCAGTTGCACACTGCATGTGGAATCCATAGGTAAAATGGGATTGCATTCATTCTGTCCCACAGAGTTGAGAAACCAGGAAATGCCAGAAACTTTAGTGTGTTTGAGTGCTTGAATGCTGAAGACTAAATCCAGTATGAAAAAAAGTATTGCATTTATTGCAAATGGACAACGTTTTCATTTCAAAATGATTGCAGTGTACTGTGCTTTGTAATAAACAGTTATGTCAAGGTTATTATTGGTGGAATCGCTTTAGTGACGCGTTAAAGCATCCATTATGTTGACATTTTTCATGTTGATTTTAGTTCTTAATATACTTCTATGTGTGTACCTGATCATATAAAGTGTGAGTATAAAGAATGTGATACATTTGCCCAAGATGTGATTAGAAATCAAGAAGCACAATGGGTTTTCTTTTTCTTTGTTTGTTGAAGTATAGAGAGCGTAATGCTAAAGGCTGCATAACAAAATAACTATCAAGGATAAAACCGACATTTTTCGTATTTGCTGCACAAAAGATTATTTTTTGTTTTAATAACAAGCTCTTTGTCTTGGTTGCTTTATTAAATAAGGTAAATTTAAGGTTTTAATCTTAGTTTTACGAATTAAGCTTTTTTTTTTTTTAATTTAATATGATTTTTATTTATTTTCATAATAAGACAGAGAACAGGTGTTCTTGGGTTCATTTTGTCCAGGTTTTCGGAAAATGCGAAAAATGACTGGCATTTCCTCATGTATTAATTTTGTTCTTCCAAGTTACTTTAGTTATTTTTTTTATTGAGAAGTTGAGAAGACGAAAGATGATTTCAGGATGCCGTGTTATGTTTTGAATTTATTTTCAAGATTCGAATGAATGCAATATCAACATTTTTTCTTTGCCAGTTTATTTGTTGGTATCATATTATGACCACCTGATATTTGTTTATAAGGTAGTGTTTTTGAGCTCGATGCTTTGAAATGTTGGGATTGCAAAAGTGATTTTGTGGAATAAAAAAAACTGTGACACCTCTTTATTTCCTTTTATTGTTTAAAAATATGCATTGTCTTTGCCATGAAGATTAGCAGCCTAAAGTATAAAACGACAGTGTCGCCTAAGGTATAATATACGTTGCAGCCTTACTGCATCGTACGTAGGCTGCAACGTTTACTACACCTTAGGCGGCCTATACTTTAGGCTGCATCGCATATTTATTGTCAGTACAGTACTCCCCAGGCTGCGTCTACACTGTCGCGCAATAGCGGGCCCCCGCAATAGCGTCGCGCAATAGCGGGCCTGCGCAATAGCGGGCCCGCGCAATAGCGGGCCGACCCCGAAGAAGAAGGAGTCCTGCAAGCCCTCCACGTTTATGGTCTAGGCCTTCTGGCTAATCGAGTCACGTAACAAGTCCCACCGTCTGTTAGAACAGTCTTCACCAGATGCCCACGTGGAAACGACAAGAACAGGTTCAAGAAATTCCAGTCATAGTCTATATATCGCCCCTCCAGTAAGGATGACATTGACAATACAGGGAAGAATAATTCAAAGACACCTCGATTCAAAGGCAATACGTGTGATGGCCATAAATGATTAAATTATGCCATCATGACGTTTAGCAGATGCACTTTCAAGTTGAACAGTTCAAGTTGAATTAAGTTTATGTTTTAGACAAGTAATGGTTACTCGTTTAGCTGTTTTTTTTTTTTTTTTTCATGTGATGAAAGTTCTACAAAGAAAGGACATTAACTGTTTTAACATTTTTTGTGTGCAAATATTCATAAACAAATGAGAAGAATTGCAAACTTACCTGCTTCATTCACAAAAATATTTCAGAATAACTAAACTTTCTTGAACACAATTTATCCATTAAAAGAAGGGAGATGTCCATAAATCTCATGTGAACTGATCTAGGCCTAAATCACGGAGGATGCGCATAGACTTGCCAATTGTGTAAATTCAGTTCAATTCAATGTAATCAACTTTATTGTCCATTGGAAATTTTTCTTCTGCTCCACATCATTTCACAAGTACATAAGACATTACAAAGAGACATTATAAATCATGACATAAAGCCTTTCTTAGTATATGTATTTGTATATACATCAACCCCCCCCCCCCCACACACACACACACACACACACCTGCACACACACGCACCTCCCCCCCCCCCCCCCCCCCCCACACACACACACACACACGCATACACACATGAAATAAACATGAAATCCATAAGACATAAAACATTTCATAGATTATAAAAACAGTACATGAAAACACAAACTCACCAATGCCCAAACACTAAAACACACACATACATGCGTACACACACACCACACACATACACTCACACACACACACATGCACGCACGCACGCACACATGCACACACACACACAGTCGTAGTCACAGACACAGTAAAAGCATAATATTGCAGACTGAATTGTTTATGTCTGAGAGACAAGGGTCATGGCAGTCAATCACAGGCTTTAGAGTTTACAATGCTAATGGCACTTGGTATAAAGGACTCCTTGAAGACATTCTCCTGAGCTCTGGGCATTCTGTAGCGTCTTCCTGATGGAAGGTTTTCAAAGTGGCAGTGGGGTGGGTGTGAGGGATCAGAGGTAATATTCACAAATTTCCTGATCACAGAAACAGTACAGACTTCTCTAAGAGCAGATTGCCTTTTCCCTACAACCTTACTTGCCTAATTGACAATTCTGTTAAGCTTTGCTCGCTCTTTCTCTGAAAACCAGACAGTAATGTTCAATGACATTAGACTTTGTATTAAACTTATATATACCTTTTCTAGTACATGTTGACTGACATTAAAACTATGTAATTTTCTCAACAGAAACAACCTTTGATTTGCTTTTTTGAAGATACTGTCAGTATGTTGACTAAATGACAGCTCATGGTCAGTGTGTATACCAAGATAGTTGAAGCAGTCAGCAGTTTCTGTTGTCTATCCATTTATCACAAGTGGTTGAAATGAACTATCTGATGTTGAAAAGTTTATACAAGTTCTTTGGTCTTACCACAATTAAGTTGCAAGAAGCAGGAAGAGCACCAGGTCCTGTAGTTCTAAGATGTGACTGAAGTATGCTTGCTCATTTCTTGAGCCTTCTTTATAAAAAAAGACTTACAAGAGGCATATGATCAGCATATTTAAATAGGTTCAGAAGTGCACCCTGGATTTTCATTCCATTTGTGTAAATTGAAAATAACAAAGGAGATAAAACACATCCTTGAGGAGCACCTGTGTTTAAGACAATTTTTCCTCTGACAAACAACCATTCATTAATACTCTCTGGGGTCGGTTTTCAAGAAAAAAATTTCTGACCCACACTTAATAACCCCCCCCCCCCCCCCCCCCCCCGTTAAGAGAATGTGAATTTGCATGCATGGTATTAAAAGCATTACTAAAATCTACAAACAAGATTCTTACATAGGTCTTCTGCTGCTGGAGATGCTCTGCGACCATAATTTACCAGAGTTAGTGTGTCATCCTCCGTGCCCTTACAAGCCGGGGTGTGCGAAGTGAAAAGGATCAATAACTGATTGATCAAACATCGTGGATCAAGAAGACTGCTGAACTACAAACAAATACAGACTCAGGTCACGTTCGGCTCTTTATAGGCACCCATAACCATCATACGAACATCAACACTGTTTTACCACTCCAACTCCTCAGTTAACATGTAGAACGTTGTGCCTGAATGAATGTCGCCCCATTAATGTATCATCATGGAGCTCTCTGGATCTGGGATGCTATTTGATTGTACAAACTTGTTGATGTGTGATACATCTGTTACTTTGTTTTTGATTGAGATCCATGTATCAATTCTCAATCCATGCATTATTTTTTTGAAAAATTATGAAACTATAGAAAAATTTCCAATCTTGCAATGTTAATGAAAGAAAGTGAAGAAAATTTTCCTGAATCTGCCCTTTGCAATCCAAGCTTTAGCCAGTTTATTCTCTGGGTCACAGTCCGTTTGTCTACCATGTTTCAGTGAAATTGCCACCATAGTTTTTGTGTAAGGTTGCCAATGGACAAAATTAACCTGGGGGTTAATGTTTTTCTTTCCCTCCACCCATTAATTTTTCATTTTGCTTTATGAAGCTTTTATCAAAAAGATTACAGGCCACAAACAAGGAAATCGTGCGTGTGTGTGTGTGTGTGTGTGTGTGTGTGTGTGTGTTAGATACTATGTGTTAACAATTTGTAAAGAGCCCAGTATCCTACGTTGTTAGGATGGGTGTTATAGAAATAGCCTACATTGTGAGTAAGGGCATCATCAAATTGACTTCATATCATTGTTATTGTTATTATTATTGCTATTATTATCATTGTTATTATTATTATTGTTATTATTATTACCATTATTGTTATTACTATAAATGTAAGGAAACAAGAGTCCCACAGAACCAACAAAGGAATTTAGAACTCTAAAGAAGAAAGTTCTCTCTGACTCATGCACATAGCAACAACTGCAGCAGAAATGTACAGAAATACGTATCTGTCTGTCTCAGACTGTCTGTTTGTCTGTCTATCCATATATTTAGCTGGTGGTCTGCCTGTCTGTCCATACATCTAGCTACCTCTATTACAACTTTTACAGATATATGATTATTTCAAATTCATTTCTAGCAGGTACCAACATGGGCAAACGTTCAGACCCAAGAGGACAGCAAAAGCATCGCAGAGCCATATGGTGTTGAAACTGGACTTGAAGGATGTGCATCGCTGGTGGAAGGTGGGGCTGACCAAAGGACTGAAGTCATCGACAGCCATCGCTCTCTTTCTTCTGGCATGGTGAGCTGGTGCACATTTACACATGAGGTCATGATTACTGAGAGAGTGGACAAAATTTCTGTGGAAGTCTGTGTGAAATAATGGTCCTGAAAACAGTGAAGAAAGTCAACTGACTTCCATAGTTTTAGTTTCCTCAAGGGTATATTTTGAGATGTGCATTGTCAGAGTTCTTTTTCATTCCAGCTCTTTCAAAGTGAGGGATTAGTCATGAGAGTGTTTTGTGACAGTCATTTTCAGTTGTTGATCCCATAGGGAGGGCTTATAACTGGAGTGCATGTCAAAGATATTTTCAGTTCCAGTGCCTGGTAAGAGGGGTAGTAAGCTGGGGTCAACAGATGTGGATGAATTCTTATTCTTTGCACTACAATTATGCATACATGTTCTGGTGTTTGTGTTCCCTGTATGATGAGATGCAGAGAATCCGTCAGCCTTGTATTCTCAAACACAAGAATGTTTTGTTAATGATCTACTGTCAGTCAGTCTCATGACAGTTAAGCTTGTCATATATATTTGATGTCAAAGACCCTGTTTTAACTCGGAGGTAGGTAGTGAGGAATTATCTTCTATCATTACTATTGTGCATTATACACTTAACATATGTGCGTACACACACACACACATACACACAGTCACACATACATGTACACACACACACACACACACACACTCACACACACTTATACACACACATAAGCACACACACACACTCACACACACATATTCACACACACACACACACACACACACACACACACATAACACACACACACACACACACACACACACACACACACACACACACACACTCACACACAAGAAGACACACGTAGTCCAGGGACATCATCACAGGAAAATCTGATTATCTTGTGTTTTCAGGTATGAAAGAAGCAAAAGGCAGAGAGGCCCAGACGACCAGTGTAATAACTGCGGTCACTCCCTCTGCTGGTTCTGTTCCACCTGCAGAACCCTGAGGTCACCATGGACATGCCAAGCCAAGCACCATCCACAACAGCAACAACTCTCTCATTGCCACCCCCTCCAAAGGCACCAGTCCAGTGTGATGAAGTGTCCGGAGCTGAGTGATTTGTTTCAGTTCGTCCCATTCACACCCATCCTCAGTGGCAGTGTCGCAGTCACTGTCCACGTTCCCATCACCATCAACACCGTCACTGGACAGTGGAGACAGAAAAGAGGTAAATGAACAGACAGAAGAAGAGAGAACCCAGTGCGACTCAGGCGATGCCATACCGACTGCCAGAAGTGATCCTGACTCTGGCAACACGGAAACAGGAGGAGGCCTCGAGTCTGAGGAGAGGACTGGACTGTGTGATATTGATGTTGACACGGTCAGAAAGAGTCAGGATGACAGCGAGGCAGTGAGAGGTCAAGGCTGTGACTGTGAGGTGGCTGGAAGGAGAAGTGATGGCGCCTCTGCTGATATGATGCGACAGGATGCTGGAGCGGACACCTGTGGGAGGGCCAGTTTGCAGGGACAGGTAAGGAGGTACTTGCTGGGTCAGTTGCCTGTGTGGATCTGTAGGAAGTATTGGGCCGTGTCCGGTTGACCAGCTGTTTGTTTTTCATGAATACTCATCTGCACATGTGTGTCAATATATCCTTATGTATATGCCCATATATTTGGATATATGAAATCCTTGTTCTCACACACGCATGCAAACGCATGTATGTCTGTAGTCAAACAGCATGTGCATGCGCGCGCACACACACACACACACACACACACACACACATTCATAGACACACACGCACACAGATTCACCCCACACACAAAGCGATTTACCCCCAAATGCACACACACAGATTCACACACACACATGCACACAGAATTCATTTACAATCACACATGAGTCAAAATGACATTGAATGTGTGGTCACATCTAGGACAGTTTGAAGAGGGCATGTTCAGCATAATGAAAGCTCTCTCTAAAAAAAAAATTGAAGCTCCCCCCCCCCTCCCCCCTGCTTTTTTTTTTTTTTTTTTTTTTTTTTTTAAGATTATTTGTTTGTGGCTAGTTCTGTTCTGGGAACCAGTATACCATTGTCAAAACTAGTTTGACCTCCAGAGAAGACTCCCTCCCTTCAAAGACCCAACATGAAGGATTTCTGCAAGTCATCTGTGAAAGGTTTCAGTGTATGATTTTGATCCAGTTCTCTTCTGATATTCAGTGGCATTGTAGATATGCCTAGAATGGAACAAATCAAGAGATTACATGTATGATGTGTATAAACTGAAGTAAGAAACGAATGTTGAATTGTTAAAAAGTTTTTATTTGGCAAATTTCAAAGCTCTGTGCTGAATTTTTTTTTTCAAACATAGAAAATAGTAAAAAGAGAATGTAAATTGATGAACGATGAAAATGTTTTGCAATTTCTCCAAACAGATGAACACAGACAAGGAAAGACAATGCAGAGGAAAACCTGTGTCCTGCATCCAAGCCAACACCAATATGGCACAAGGGACTCAACTCCACCTGACCTGCCCTCATGCTGCTACTGCTTTCCCTGAAGCCAGGCTGTTGAAAGAGCATGTCCAACATTCTGCTGAGAAACCATTCACCTGCTCAGTGTGTCAGGCTGCCTTTCTTCATGCTGCCAGCCTCCGAGTTCACAAGAAGAAGCATAACAGGAACCACAAATGGACATGTAAATTTTGTCAAGCGGTCTTCCACCAGTCCTCACAACTTTCACTCCATTTGCAGACTCACACAGGACACAAGCCTTACATGTGTCAAGAGTGTGGGAGACGCTTCTCGCAGTCCGGCCATCTCACAAACCATCGTCGCTCACATGCCGGAGAAAAACCCTTCCTGTGTCAGCAGTGCGGGACCAGGTTTTCCCGCTCCAGCGCCCTCAAGCTGCACCAGCGACAGCACAGCGGGGAAAAAAACCTTACGTGTGTGCACAGTGCAGCAAGGCCTACTCCCGTCACGAGTACCTAGTGGTACACCAGAGAACTCATTCTGGAGAGAAGGCTTTCCTGTGTCAGCAGTGTGGCTCTGCCTTTTCCACTCTGAGTGTGTTGGCACACCACGTCAACACTGTGCACTCCATCGCTGGCTCCCACGTGTGTAGAGTATGTGGGCAAACTTTCTGGAGCTCAGGCAGCTGCTGATTCACAATCAGACCGCTCATTCTGATGAAAAACCATATCAGTGCTGCACCTGCGGAGCTGCTTTTAGGCATGCCTCGTCGCTGACTCTGCATCGACGTACTCACACAGGAGAGAAGCCGTATCAGTGCCAGTTGTGCCCTGCGTTGTTTGCCCGCTCTGGTCACTTCACAGTGCACATGCGCTCTCACACAGGTGAAAAGCCATACCGTTGTTCAGAGTGTCAGCAGGCTTTTAGAAGTGCTAGTGCTTTGAAAGTCCATCAGCGTCGTCACACACGGGGGAGAAACCTTTCGCCTGCGAGTCCTGTGGTGCATCCTACACCCACCCAAACATAATCTGATGATCCACATCTTGAAAAAGCACCCGTCTTAATCCCTCTCACTTTTGAATCTTTCTGACTGTAGCTGGCAGAGCTATGAAATCCCTTGGTTTTATGCTTCAGATGTTATATATGTTCAATTTGATATTCAAACTGTGACCTGCTTTTTCTGAAAAAGGGCTTTGTTTTAGCTTGATACTCACAATTAAAGGTGTGCAGGAATACAGTGAAAACACCACCATCAAGAAATGTTTTCTTGAGGCAAAATACAAAGGAAAAATCATAGCATTTTTTTTTTGCGCACATAAAACCAACCTCATCCTGACTTTTGGAAGAGACGGTTAGTGTGTGGCGGTTGATACAGATGAAATGTATACACATGGCATGCATCTGCCATGAAAGATTGAAGGAACGAGTGAAAAAACTGAGTGACTGATAGTCAATTGAATGATCTGGGAAACAAGTGATTAACACCAGAAGCGACTCTTCAGTCAGTTCTACCCAGGGAGGCAGCCCACTGTATAAACGAGAGCGTCTATTGGTAGGTGCTTACAGCTTGATCTCTTATTGAAGAAGGTGCTGTATAAGTACTCTTAATAAAATGATGATGATGATGATGAACAACAACAAGAACATCAACAACAAAAACAACAGTAATAATAATAATGATGATGATGATAGTAATAATGATAATAATAATGATAATAATAATACTGATAATGATGACGATAATAATACTAATGATGATGTTCATAATAATAATGATAATGATAAGAACAAAAGTGATAACAATCTCTGATTAGTCCAAAGAAAACCGTCTGTTTCTAGTCACCTAGTCTGCCCTACTTTTTGCCAGTCACCCTGAGCGTTCCCCAGAAGGCTGGAAGTTGTTAAGAGAGGTTTTAGTCAGTGGACTTGCCATATTTCAACAATTAAAGTCAATGATGCTGCCCTCAGTGTAAGCAGAGAATTTTAAAAAAAAATCTTGTATCTGTTTAGAATGCAGAAATATGCATAGTCTGTCATCACAAAAGTTAACAGTTAGCATTGGTTGATATTGTCATCAGAATTATTTGGATTTGTACTTTTTGTGAAGTGTGGTTATGGATTCTGTAAGAACACACACACACACACACACACACACACACACACACCCACACCCTGACAAATAAAGCCAGTTTGTTCCTACCAGACATTTCATAGAGATTTGAGTAAAGTTGTGCTGGTTATGGAGAATAATCGAACGAGTTCTGACACATGATCTTTCACGTAACAATAATGAAGGTGATGATGACAATATTGATAACAGTCACAATAATGATGATGATAAAAATAACAATGATTTAAAAAAAGCAGCTGCAAGTGACAAAAGAATCCTTCGGATAGTTTCCCCATGTGTGTGTGTGTGTGTGTGCACACGCATGTGTGTGTGTGTGTGTGTGTGTGTGTGTGTGTGTGTGTGTGTGTGTGTGTGTGTGAGTGCACACTTCCCAAAATTATGATGTGATCAAAGTGTATTATCAACCCAATGTAATACACCTGTTTGAAGAATGTCTTTGAGACTGAAGACAAATGTGCAGGCTGACTTCGGTTGAACACAATATTGCCTGTGTTCCGCTGTTGCTTTGGTCTTCCCGGGACAAACTTGCCCCTATCATAATTGGGTTTCTCAACTTGCACGCTGGGGAATTCTCATGCCAGCGGGACTGGCAACTCACGATTTTTTGGTCAAAATACAGACTGATCTAATGTGACATATATCACCAATAACCTCGAAGTCAGATCACATGAAAAATATTGATTTCCTTTATAATAAAAAATAAGGAAAAAAGAAAAGAAATAAGAGAGAGAGAGAGAGAGAGAGAGAGAGAGAGAGAGAGAGACTTATCAAATACCAGAGATAGTGAAAAAAAAAGTACTACTACAGTTAATGATACATTTCTATGAAAAGTAGCTTGAATGATAATGAAAACTTTATTATCATTAAACATGATTTTCAACCAATGCCCAGGACAGAAGAGCTGATGAATTCTTTTTCCAGTCCCCCAAATGGCCAGCAGATCAGAACATACATTTGAGAGGAACTGTTGTTCGTGAAGACAGCTCACAGATCTGCAACTTGATCCTTCAGGTGAAACTGGAAAAAGGTTAGTACGTCTGCTATATTCTCTTTTTCACACATCACTTCCCCATGCTTTGAAGAGCTTCATACACGCACACACACATTCACACACACACGCATGCACGTACGTTGCATGCATACACAAACATGCATGCACGCGCGCGCACACACACACACACACACACACACACACACACACACACATTCTCTCAGCCTTGAAAAGCTTCTCTGATAACGACCTAGGCATCAGACCAACTTTTATTTCAAGAGAGAAAAAAAAACACTTAAAAAAAATCATTTCAATATGCCATGTGTGATGTATGAACTATGTGACAAGTAAATTAATTGTGATTATAAAAACATGAAAGAATGAGATAAAACTGACCAGCACTGTAATTGTATTCTTTTTATGCATAAATTCTTCATCAGTTATTCACTCGATGAGCAATGAGACACAAACATCAGATTAACATGCCTGGTATAAACATGTCAGAAGAAACACATGACAATTTTCAGATGGTCAGCGCATATCAATAGCATTTTAAGCAGAAATTAAAACCATATGCACCTGGGACTCGGTAAATTAATGAAGGAAAAAAAAGAAGAAAATATAACAAACATTGCAACTGGAAATAGTATAAGAGATACACGTTTCACACGCAGTACCCAATTTTATCACTGTAAGGAATTGGAATAAAACAGGGAAAGTGTAATAATCACATACAGCATTTAGGTGTGCGTGTAGGATTACTCGAGGGGGAAAAAAAAAGAAATAAAAGTGTGTGTCAGAAACTGAAAGCCATAGCACTCGTTGCAATCGTATCACTGTAAGAGTAAGCAGACGCTGGTTTGTGAAGACTCTTGGCCTTCTTGCTGCGACTTGACCTTTGACTCTTTCGAGGTGATAGCTGGATAGGATTGTCAACATCTGCTATCCTGCCAAGGTTATCAGTTGTCACTGATTGCAAAAAATGCCAACAACAGTAAAAATGAGCGTGAAACTTGAGGAAAACGTTGAATACACACCAAAATACAAGGAGGCAAAACAATTAAGGTACCCAAGAACGCTGATTTAATACAGGATACGAAATAGTGGAGCGAATTGTTTGCCACTACGTCTTCATTGTAGGCCTACTAGTCAGTACCTACTACATTAAAAATGATGTACAAAACATGTTCCCCAGATAGTATCAGCAGCAGAACTGCAGTGTATAAAAAAACAGTGGAGTGGAGGGGGGGGGGGGGGGGGGGGTGGTGAGTAGGAGGAAGAGCTAAAAAGTGAGTTCGACTCATCAAAACAAGTGTTCCATGACAAAGAGTTGTTGGGTGACAGCAGTGTGGACGAGATGAATACATTAATCGTGATATCTGAACGAGACATGTTTGTTAAAAGAAAAATCGCCTTTCTGTTTTGTAATAATGGTTTTAATAAGCATTACTCTTCTCCTTGTTTGCTTGCATGCAAACAGTAAAATTTACTGTGGACATACGATTACAAAGACACAGACATTATTGGCCTGTGGTCTGCGCAAGTCGGATGTTTGCTGCATTTATAAAATACATATAATAGAAAACGTGTTTTTGATCATTCCAGTGACCATATCACTCATCGTTTGTAGTAGTAATCTATGCATTCTTTGGCAAACCAAACATATTTCAAGACTTTACAATTTTTCGGCTCTGAAAGAGTCGTTTTAAAAACAGAGATTGTGTAGTCTTACAACTTATCTGAAAGAGTTATTGTGTTTCTTTTACTGTTCTTAAACTTTGCATGCTTGAACAGTGCACAGCTTTCGAAAGCTAACAAACAAACCAAACCAAACCAACCAACAAACGAGCAAGAAGAAGAAGAAGAAGAAGAAGAAGAAGCAAAAGCCAACAGTTTGAACAAGCGTTCCGAAATATTTGGGGACCATACACATCACATCAGAGTAAACATTGTGCACGTGATTCAGTGAGCCATTCCAAACTCCCCATTTACCCTGACCTATATTATTGTGTTCCCGTGTGTAATAAATGCTTTATTAAAGTTTCAAAAACTGTGAGTTGAAATAATTTCTTGAACAAAATAACACAGAACACAGGATCATATTCTCCAGGGCAAACATATCCAACAACTGTTAGTCCATTACCTGTGGAGAACAACAAGTGTTAAAGCACAGCAACAAAATACACACAGACACACACACGCGCACACACACACACACACACACACACACACACACACACCATCTCAGGGAATTTTTTTCCCTAAACGTTCACAATATGTTACATACTTTTCCCTCAAAAAATCCTTTATCACAAGCATACTCACAATGGTTACAAATATTAACGTTGTAATAAAGTCTAAGAGAGAACAGCGGTAGGCGTGCAAAAGTGATGACAGATAAAGTGGAGAGACGGGAAAGGAGTGAGGGATATGGCTGGCGGGTACATGGGGTGAGGAAGACAGACGAGAGAATACCGAGAAGAAAGAATGATACAGAGGAGGAAAGTGATGGGTAGGAAACCAATGCAGAAGGACGGAAAGCAGGACATTCAGAAGTGAGAGGAAGTGTGTGAGAGTTAAAAAGAGTACGGCGGAGAAGTGGGGTCGGGTGGCATTAAAAGGTAGGAATCGGCACAGAACAATGGAACCGACACCAGCAGAGACAACTATGGCAGAGGAGAAAAAAGGATGTGAGGACGATTGACAAAACAGAGACAAGCCAAGCCAGGAAAACTGTCAGAGACTGTCACAGGACTGAAAAAAGGGGGGGGGGGGGGGGGGGAGACCTGAAGGAAGATGACAATAAAGAGACTGGGGAAGAGGAGAAAGACTCGAAAGAGGTTAGAATGCAGAGAGGTTTTGGGAAGAAGGAAACAAATACCAACAGGAGGACTTCCAAGAAAAAGGGATTGGAAAATAGGAGTAGAAAAAGGAGGAGGACTTAGGATAGGATAGGACAGGAGAAGAGAAAAAAATCTTGAGGATGGATAATAATAAAGAGAAGATTGGGAAAGAGCAGGGGAAAAAAAGATCTAAATTAGGATTAACAGGAGGAAGAATTTGATATATGTATAGAGAGAAACATAAAAAACAAAAAGGGGATTAGAGAAAAAAAAATGGAAGGCAAGAAAGAAAGAAAGTGTGTGTGTGTGTGGGGGGGGGGGGGGGGGGGAATAAGGGCAGAAGGAGAGGAATGGGGGAGGGGGAAGGATAGAGGTGTTTGAAATGAGGGGTGGTTGGGGGTAGAGGAAAAAAATTAAACCTGAGACAGAAGAGGAGGTGTGGTGGTGGCGATGGTGGTGGTGAAAGGTGAAATAGGGGACTGAAAAGAAAAGACATACAACACAGACATCGGGAATAAGGTACAATTATCACTTAATGAACACGGTGTTAAATCAACAAGATAATATCAGTCGAGCTTTTTGTAAAACATGACGGGCAGCTGTACTGCACACATTGTAGGATTGTGCGTGTGCGAGTGAGTGAGTGAGTGTGTGTGTGTGTGTGTGTGTGTGTGTGTGTGTGTGTGTGTGTGTGGGTGGTACTCAAATAGAACATCAACACATCTTTAAAAAACAAAACAAAACAAAACAAGGAGAAGTGAGACGGTACTATTCCAGTTCCAAATAAGCTTGATTTTTTTTTTTTGAAGGCCCAAATAGTCCCAATCACATTTGGATAGCAAAAACGTTAATCCGTGTAGCAGAAGCACTCTCGATCTTTGGCGCCAAAATATTGCACTTTTTTCACACGCGGCATTGTGAATAACATACGCACTGGCTTAAAGCTCCACAGCCTTCACCACCCTCTTTGGATGCCCAGTACACAAGAATACACACGCACTGTTGTGAATGTTTTGTTTGTATCTCACGGCAAGAGAAATTCCTCACTTTGGAGTGTCTGGGTTAGGTCGTTTAAAGCATTTTTCGCAAGTCTGAAAAAAAAAAGCCACATGTTTGAACAGAACATCCAGACTTTCCCTAGGAAGTATTTTCTGCCATGAAAACCGCACTGATCTTCAGTTCAAGGGAATAAAGTTCCTGTTGTGTTCTTTACTATCTTGAGTCCATTTTTTTTTCCTGTCCGCAACAGCTTACAGAGTTTTCCTGTAAAAATGATCTAAAATGTTTTGAAAACGCAGGTTCCATCTAGTGATTTTCTACACGTCTGTTTAGGTCAATATGGTAAGGAGTTACCTTTCTTGAAGTTGCCCAGTTGCAAACACGTTTCATTCACTTCACAACTGCTGTAACTTTTTTTTTTTTTTTTTTTTTTGGTGTGGGTCTCTGTTGAGATCGTCCAGAAGTTTTGAAAAAAAATACTTCTGACTGCCTCACTGGAACACTGGAGGCAGCCATTCAATATTATCTTTGTGATGTTCAATGATTCACACACACAGGACAACACCACCCAAGGGGGTAGATGTTCCTCTACATTTCTCCTCGTAAATCATATGCCCATGCTCTCTCACAGCCGTCTGCTTTTCCCGATCACTGACAGCGAAGGGAAAGAGACGGAGGAAAAAAACCTTTGATGAGCCTATTCGCCATCATGAACTAGGCCGAGAACAGGATTAGAGCCAGCGTTGTATACACCCCGCACCGTGCGTTCATGTGATCACAATCATCATGCAGGAAGTATGGTGGACTGGCACCAGTCCATGCGGAGAACGAGGAGTGAGTGGAGGCAGTGATTGCGCTGGATGACGGAGGGGGCCGCTATCTGCTGGTCTGTGCAAGTAACGTCAGCCACAAGGAGGGCAGCACCACCCATAAGGACACTGGAGACTGGTCATCAGCACCCCCCACTGGGTACACGGCCTGCGTTGTCACAACTGTACACACACACACACACACACACGCACGCGCGCGCGCGCGCACACACACACACACACGCGCGCGCGCGCACGCGCATACACGCGTGTACGCGTGCGCGCATATACGCGTGCACGCGTGCGCACGCACACGCACACACACACACACACACACACACACAGTTTACAATAAACAGTCTGGTCTCAAGCAGCATGAAAACCATGCTGAAACAGGTAATAATATGGATGTTGAATATAATCATTATGAAATGTGTAATAATATGGATGTTGAATATAATCAGTATGAAATGTGTAATAAATATGGACGTTGAATATAATCATTACGAAATGTGTAATAATATGGATGTTGAATATAATCAGTATGAAATGTGTAATAATATGGATGTTGAATATAATCAGTATGAAATGTGTAATAATATGACGTGTATATAATCAGTATGACGTGTGTAATAATATAATGTTGAATATAATCATTATGAGATGTGTAATAATATGGATGTTGAATATAATCATTATGAAATGTGTAATAATATGGATGCTGAATATAATCATTATGAAATGTGTAATAATATATGGACGTTGAATATAATCATTATGAAATATGTAATAATATGGATGTTCAATATAATCATTATGAAATGTGTAATAATATGGATGTTGAATATAATCATTATGAAATATGATAATATGGATGTTGAATATAATCATTATAAAATATGTAATGTTATGGATGTTGGATATAATCATTATGAAATATGTAATAGGCCTAATATGGATGTTGCACATAATCATTATGAATATGTAATGATATGGATGTTGAATATAATTATTATAAAAGATGTAATATCATGGATGTTGAATATACTTATGAAATATGTAATAATGTGGATGTTGAATGAAATCACTATGAAATATGATAATATGGATGTTGATTATAATCATTATGAAATATGTAATAATATGGATATCGAATATAATCAATATGAAATATGTAACAATACGGATGTTGAATAAAATCATTATGAAATATGTAATGATACGAATTTTGAATATAATTATTATTCAAGTACGTTCGAATTTAAGAACTAGTTTAAGAACTGGTTTATGAGGTGGTTAAAGGTATTAAACATGAGAACGTCTGTTCTTCATATTTGGTCATGTTGATGAGGACAACATTTTCCATCCTTTTAAACACCATACGAACGAGAGTTTTTTTTTTCTTTATTTCAAAGATTTGGATGTATTTTTCAAAACAGACTGGATACAAAATAACCATGCTTCACAAGGTCGGTGGACTATAAGTCACATGTTTCACATTGCAGTTTCACTGGCAGAAGATAACTCCTAATCATTTTCAAACAGTCAATAATTTGCAGAAAGAGAAAGGCAAGGATGAATATTCTAATTTCAAGAGAGGGGGGGGGGGGGGGGGGGGGGGGGGGGGGGGGGGGTGAGTGAAAGAGAGACAGACAGACAGAGACAGAGAGAGTGAGACACACACAGACAGACAGACAGAGAGAGAGACAGACGGACGGACAGACAGAGACAGACAGACAGACAAACAGAGGATACAGTAAGAGCTGAGCAAAAGGGAAGATCGGAAGAGCCAGAGCACAGCAGTGAGGGACGAGAGGGCCCCCAAGCGGAGTGACTCACCACAGGTCTGTTCGTCCTCCCCGTCCACACAGTCGGGCACACCGTCACACACCATGCTGGAGGCCAGGCATCGTCGGTCTGCCCGACAGGAGAACCCCGCGCACACTGTCGTTCTGCTGCCCGGGCTTCCGCCGCTGTCAGGAGGAAGACAACAACAACGCCAGGCTCAACACGGAATTCGGTGAAATTGAATGGAAAAGCTGGTCTGGCATGCGAGAATACCAACACATACAGAATGATGACGACACGGAAAACAAGGTATAAGTGAACGCGTGTAAGTGATCTCTTGAGAAAAAGATCTCTTGAGAAGCAAAAACAAACCTAAAAAGTAAAATAACATAAAATAAAAACAGGCCCAACAACATCACAGCGAAAATCTCCGCGCCCCCCGGGTTGTAACAAAGTAACGTATAAGCAGTGCTGCTTTGTGTTCTTCGTCTTCCAAGATTTGGGTACAATCAACTATTTTCTGCCTAAAAACAAAAGCTTGATGACATAGCAGTGTGCAAAAGGATTGATAACAAGATTTACGCAATTTTCACTGTGTGTGTGACTCTGTGTGTGTGTGTGTGTGTGTGTGTGTGTGTGTGTGTGTGTGTGTGCGTGCGCGCGCGCGCGCGTGCGTGCGTGCGTGCATGCTTGCGTGCGTTCGTGTGAAAGGACTAGACTGGCTACATCTTTGCCTTGTTGCTCATGATTGACACAGAGCTCTGGATACCCTCACTGCTCTCACGTCTGTCACGACACCCCTTATGACCTGCTGTGAGGCAACAAACGCCGAAAATGCGTAACCAACATCCCAGATTGTGGAAACCCCCTGTTTCATACATATCAGAACCATCAAAAGGATGATGGCGGATGTTCATAGAAAGAAGAAATGACACTTTCTCGAGGTGCAACTCAAGCAAGCTCTTTTCTTTACATAAAGCAATCGAGTGTGCGCGAGCGCGCGCACCCCCCCCCCCCCCCCCCCCCTGCCGCTCCCTCCTCTCCCGTCTCTTGCGCACACACACCGCATACACACGCAAAGGGCATTCACTCACATTGTTACTTACCTACGTATGGCATACTCCACTTGAAGCTCAGTCGCCACAATGCTGCCACGGGGAACAAACATAAAAGAAGTGTTATATACGGAACATTACAGCACAGTTCTTTATCTGACTCTCTCATTCATACTTGCGCCTTTCAATCCTCCCTCATGTACCCATGAAAAAGGTCGCAATTCAGCTATTATTGTATGAAAACTAGCAACTTATAGTGCATTTTCTCCCCCGAAAATTGAAATTGTGTGTTTCCTTAACCGTAGGATTAAACAAAAAAGGCCGAATACACAAAAATGTTACCAAAATTAGCCTCTGAATTCTAAGCGAGCAAATAAAATAGTCTCTACTTCCATTTATTCTTCGCTGATCGAGCATAATCATTCTGTGTGCACCTCATCTGTCAAATACGCCGTACTACCCTATTTTCAGTTGTGACACAGTTTCTGGTAAGAACGAAGGGACATTTTTGTCACCTACTCATTTTTTCCTCCCCAACCCATTTTCTTCCTATGATACCAAATTAATTCTTTTGAAGTGAAATAGCTGATTACTATACTGTGTATCAATGTAATATTTACGCATTTCAATTAACAGTAAAACACCCCTCATCTCCCCCCAAAATTATATATTTGTTTACTATGTAACAATATAACATTAACACAATACAAGAAACGGTAACAACACTCGCATAATCATCATGTATCCTCCTTCCCCAATACACACACACATATATATATAGAGAAAACATGGTTAAAAAGAAAATGTAAAAGGATTGGGTGCGTAAACATTACTTTAAGGATGTTTTCCCTCCACCTACGGTGGTTGGTACCCTCTTCCGTCTCATCGTCAAGTTTCCGTGGGGGGGGGGGGGGGGGGGGGGATGGGGGGGGTGAGGGGGGTGGCTTATCTAATATATTCCCTGCCTCTTGGAAGTTTTATGCTGGTTAGTTTCCCCGTTCGCTTCCACTCTCTTAAATTCTGCGCTATAAAATGTCTTTCTTAATAGTCTTCCACTGGGAACTCTTTTACACTTTTTTTGGTCACAATTTGTGACATTCCAACCCTGTTGTGGACTGGTCACTTCGTCATAGGGTTTCACACTGTCCAGAGTGGACACAGGCTGTCGATTCTGCAGTCTGTTTGCTCATATGACCTTTTTCTTTATTTTCCTTCCACATTTAAACATTTTTCGTTTCTCAAGGTTTTTTTTTTTTTTTTGGTGTGGGTGTGTGTGTGTGTGTGTGTGTGTGTGTGTGTGCTGGGACGGAGAAATGAAGTAGAATGCCTGTCACTCTCAGCACAGCCTGGTGCTCTCCACCTGAAGGATTTCAGTAATTCGAATATCATGTCATTCATTGCCTTTGTTGTGCTAGGAACTGTGCCCGAGTTCCTGGTGTTTTTGTATGTTTATTTGTTAGGGGAGTGTTTTGATAGCTTGCTCAAGCGATCCATGTTTTCTTTTTTTTCGACAGAAAGCATGGATCGCTTGAGCAAGCTATTAAAAAAAAAAAAGGAATGGATTTTTAGGGGTTTGTACGACATACCTCCGCCCACATTCCTCCTGACTCCATCCACAGTTTTTCTGAAGTTACATAACTCCATCCACATTCCCCCTGAAGCTACATACCTCCGCCCACATTCTTCCTGAAGCTATGAATCTTTAGCAGTCTATTTTCTTCATCCAGCTGGTTCCAGTAGGTTGCACAATTTCATTATCTGCTCGCCAGAATCTGGACTTTCGTGCTAAAATATTTCGCACTCGTATGTTGTATTGAGCGCTTAAACTTCTTCCCCCCCCCCCCCCCCCCCCCTCTCTCTCTCTCTCTCTCTCTCGACCCCTTCAAAGCCGTTCCTCCCCTATCCACCCTCCAATGACCTCCTGCCTGCCCCACCACTCCAGATCCAACCCTTCCCTCCACCCCCTCCTTCAGACAACTGTAGCAGTGACTTTTATGACTACAAACTTCATTATTCATTGTCTATACTCTCTTCCCCTTCAACCCCCTCTTCTTCCTCCCAACGTCCACTCCACTCCTTTTTCTTCCTTGTTGATTCCGATTCCACCTCGTCTCCCAGTCCTTTTTTCTGTTTGTGTATAGTATCACATCCTACCCCGTCCTCTCCCCCCCCCCCCCCTCCCCAATCTAATGTTGTTTCTTTGTATGTTTATCTTTTACGTGTTCCACACTCCTCATAGCCATCTATCCAATAACAACGTATCTGATGCAGAGCACTGGGGTGTGAGAGTTTTCGTTAAGGTCACATCACCACCACTGCATTAATATAGATTAGCCTCAAAACTCTAGCCTCACAACAGGTGCGAGTAAGACAGTAGGGTCGTGGGCACCTGACATGGAGCAGTCGAGGGCGGGACTTTCGTCGGACTGGTCACCGCAGTGGTCAATGCCGTCACACATGAGGTCCTGGTCAATACACAGCAGGTTGTGACACAGGTAGTCAAACAGTCCGGGACAAGCCCGTGCCTTCTGCAACACACACACACACACACACACACACACACACACACACACACACACATACACACGCGCGCGCGCGACACTCACACTCACTCCCTCTCTCTCTTTTTTACACACACACCAACTTTACACTAACAGGTTGTTAAAATCCAGGACACACACAGGGTAATAACTCTATTGTAAAATAGATCAGGACACCCTCCACACACACAAGAGACACTCATGCGAATGTACACACTAAATACACACAAAACACACACTTCTCAACGATTAGTAAACGCTCACAGAACTAAATACTTCGTCCATTCTCAGATGAACGTAGTCACGGAACTAAATACCACATCATTTCTCGTGTGAATGTGAGTGTCATAGAACTCAAACTGTGAATGCAGTGACAGAAATAAACACCTCGTCACACTCCTCCCAGAACATTGCTATTTCTCATGTTCAATTCGCTATTTCACGTGAATGCCGTCGCAAACACCTCTTTATTCTGGAACAGAACGAAATGCCCCATACCATTTCTCATGTAAGTCATTTGTATGAACACAGAACTAAAACCAAGTACATCTCATGTGTGAGTCTCGTAGTTAAAGAACTTTCTCATAAATCAGTATTCATAATTCTCATGTGACTAAATACGCCACAGTAATCACAGAACCACTAAATACCATGTGAATGTAGTTCATTTCTCTATTCATATGTTTGTAGTCATGAAACAAATTATATCTTATCATCATTTCTCATGTGAATGTAGTCATGGAACATAAAAACCTAAAACCTCATCATTTCTCATGTGAATGTAGTCATGGAACATAAAACCTCATCATTTCTCATGTGAATGTAGTCATGGAACATAATACCGCATCGCTCCTCATGTGACTGTAGTCACAGAGCCAGGTACCTCGTCATTTCTCACGTCAATGAAATCCCAGAACCGAACACATTGTCAGTACCCATGTGAATGCTACCTCATCATTTCTCACGTCAATGAAATCCCAGACCGAACACATTGTCAGTACCCATGTGAATGCTACCTCATCATTTCTCACGTCAATGAAATCCCAGAACCGAACACCTTGTCAGTTCCCATGTGAATGCCGTCGCAGAACTAAATACCTCGTCATTTCTGATGTGAACCCGTCACAGACCTAAATACCCCATCATTTCTCATATGAATGCCACTGAGAGCAGGTATCTCGTCATTTCTCAAGTAAATGTAGCAGCAGAACTAAAGACCTCGTCATTTCTCACGTAAATGTAGTCAAGGAAGTAAACATCCCATCAGTTTTCGTGTGAAAGTGATCAAGTGACCAAATATACCTCGTCATTTCTCAAGTGAATGAAGCCACTGATCCAAATACCTCGTCATTTGTTATGTGGGTCTGATCACAGAGCCACAGACATCGTCGCTTCCCATTGAATATAGTTACAAATCTAAATACCTCGCCATTTCGCATGCGAATGCGATCAGAGAACCAAACACCTCGCCGTTTGTCCTGTGAATGCCGCTACAGAGCCACACACGTCGTCATCGTTCGTGTGAATGTAGTCACAGGTCTAAATGCGAAGCCAAGTCTACTGTGAGTGCAGTCACAGACCCATGCACCTCGGCATGTCTCGTGTAAATGCTGAACACGCTGGCGCGCACACTCGCGTGCACACATTCGCGCCTTCTGTATGCACTACGAGTGCTGCTGCTACTATGACGGCTATGATTACTATAATTACTACCCCCGCCACTTCAACAACAACTTCCACTACTACTGCTACGATTAAGACCACTACTACTGCTACTATTATAAAAACTACTACTACTACTACTAACTACTACTACGCCTTTTTCTACGTTAACTACTACGCATTCAAGTGCTTGCACTCAAACAAAGTGTGCACGCTTTTCGGATACTCCTTCCCCTCCCTCCACCATCACTCCTTCTCCTAAAGCTGCCCTCCCCGTTCCCTCTGCTCCTTCCCCATTTTAACCCCCTCCCCCCCCCCCCCCCTCCTCTCTCTCATACACACACAAACACATCAATACATATGCATCAACTCCTTCCCTTCCAAACTGACCGAGCGAGACATTTTTGACAGCGGTGAAGATGAAGGACAGTTTGTCCGTGCTGTAGAAACCTCCACGTAAACGCAGGTACAGTCCGGCAGTGGCAAAATAGGAGGGGGAGGCGTGCGTCAGGTTACGTGCCGTGTAGCGGTACATCAGCGGCGACTCCGACGTCGTGCCGTGATGGATGTCAACGTATTCATTCTGCCATACTGCAGCCAGCCTGCACCGCGCACACACACACACACACACACACACACACACACACACACACACACACACACGCACTCACGCACACACAAACACACACACACACTCACGCATGCTCACACACACACACACACACACACACACACACACACACACACACACACACACACACACACACACACACACACACACACACACACACACACACACACACACACACACACACACATGTATATGAATGCCCGCACACACAAGCAGAGGAAGTCAAAAGTCTGGAGAATTCTTTAGTTTGTTTGTTGTTCTTTCTGTTTATATTTACGCATATACAAGTTTACTCTTACATTGAAAGAAGATATATAAACGACCTCAAACAGAACGATTTTTCGTCCTAACATGAAAAAAAAAAACACACCCGAAGGGTACATATATGTCCAAGAAAAAGAAAACTGTCTTCAACTGCAGAACCAACCAGCCGGGAGCAATCCTGTGCCAACCATGAAAGCCTGCGCTATACTGACGTAGGGTGCAGGTATGCACACACAAAGAATTCCCATATGACGTCAAGGGACATAACTGCTACCTGGCAGATGCCGCTGTGTGATGACCACTGGTCACAACAGAACCTCCAAGGATGCATCCCCATGGGTGTACCAGCAAAGCACAGCCCACCGGCAAAAGACGCCGCTATCAAGCAAACTGATGCGCGGATCCCGCAGCACCAACTCATTGCTGTTTCGCTGACAGGTGACATCTGTACAGCTCCAGACACAGCCAAGCTTTCACCACAAGCTTTTACGTGTTCACTAAAGAGGACTCCGGACTGCACCCTTCTGTATTTGAGTCTAAGCGAAAATGCAATAACTTGGCCCTCGAACGCAGGACCAACAACAAACAGTCTGTCTAAAATCGACTGAATTAACCAGGCTGACCACGAACACAAGCATATGCAGAGAAACAGGGCTGGCACAGAATTGTGTTCACAGATGCTTGCGACTCAAATTAGATGTATTAACCGCAAAACCATCTGCTTTCAGCAGTATGCATGTAACAGCCCCACGTTCCGCATCCTCTAAGCCTACGGTCAGAGACCTCACTTGTATTGGTACTGTCCGTTTTCCTGCAGATGCACTCACATGAATCATAAATCCTCCACGAGAAATCTGCAGAGAAAGGTACAAGTGCTGCAAAAGAGATGCTACGATAAAACTCCGGGCAGGGCATCTCATACACTTGACTGCATCAACCAGCAGGTTAGGCAGCATTTTCCAACGTCGCACCAGCCCACACGAAGACCTGCAAAGATGACACCAATGGAGCAAAAGAAATCTGAGATAGTGTGGCCACATCAGATTACTGACGTGGCCTTGCCAGAACGCTCATTCCCCCATGGAAACAGAGGAGGGGACATGACAAAGAGGAGAACAGAAGAAAGGTAAGAAGTCAAAGGGCAAAATCGGCAAGAGACTGAGACTGGCTGGCCCCTGTCAAATATTGAAAGACGAGTGGACGGGTTGTCATCGTATCCCCTCCACGACTCCATCATGACGCAAGAAAAAAAGCAACGCATTTTCAGTGTCAGTTTATAGCTCAGCTAATCACAAAGGCCCTTTTAGAGATGACACCAAACAGAGAACAAAGTCCTGTTGTGAAAAAAAAGCAACAAATGGTACAGATAACTGTCTACCCCCCCCCCCCCCCCCCCCCCCCCACACACACACACACACACACACACACAGCTAAATCATCTTAAAGTGGATAAGATTTGGCCGAGTCCAGCTTAGGGCGCCTGCTGCTCCGTTTGATTATTACCCACAGTTCACACAAAAGAGAGTGATAATATTCAAGAAATAAAAAAGCAGTCTATATTTCAGTGGAACAAGACATGCAATGAAAAGCCGTCTCAGCGAACAGCAACGCAGAATGACAGCTCGTGCTCTTTCCAAAGTCAAAGTATCAGAAGTTAGTCGCCTGATTTCAACAAAAAGTAATAAAACAATAAATTGTAACAAGATAAAAAAAAAGTGTGAAGGCATGCAAAATCAAAGGAAGGTGAATTGGCCGCGAATATGGAAAAAAATGGACGACAGTTAAAAAAGAAAGAAGAAAAAACGAAAAATAAGTGTCAGAGTGACAGAAAAGAAGACACTGCTGTCGCATACTTAAAAAAAAAAGACGAGGATAATATTCATACCATACTGACAGACCCCTGTGTCTTAAGGAATGAAGAGACACAAGTGTAAACACTTTCTGGAACAAAGACAGTTGGAGGAAACGACTGCAAAGGCAGAAGAAAAAAAAATAGTGGACAACAGTAGAGCAGAGAGAAACAAAGGCACAAGTCAGATGGAGTCAAAGAAAGAAGAAATCAGCATCACAGAACGTCCACAAGAAGGGGGTTCAGTTGATACTATAAGACCCCCTGGCAGCCCACGAAGCAAGGCACGCCCCGATCGCTCCTATACACACAGTTTACCATCTCCCGTTTCCTCCCTCCCAACACCCCCAAGCTCCCTCGGTCCCATCCTATCCTCCCCCAGCCCTCCGACTCACCATCTCCCAGCAGGACCTCAGTGAGGCGGAGGACCACGCCGTCGGCCTGGTTGTCGCTGCTGTGTCGCTTGATGAGCCAGACGCAGTCGTAGAGGCTGGGGGTGGTGGTGGCGCCCGTAAAGTCGATCATGCCCCCGCCCTGCATGGAGTAGAAGGCGCTGCAGTCCGTGATGGGCTTCTGTGGCCACGAGTCGTCTGTTGGCACACGGCAGAGAGTGACGTTTTTCAGGACGTGTAATAATGCAAAGAGGCATAAATTCATATAAGCGACTACGCGCGCGCGAACACACACACACACACACACGCGCGCACACACACACACACACACATACGCATGCACGCA
>JADBJO010001758.1:64228-66728 GCA_016801955.1 Conus betulinus
AAAACGTATAATCACAATAAAGAGCTCATTCTGGGTTTAAAATAATCGAAACATTGCCATTAAGAGCTCATTTTGGGTTTAAAATAATCGAAAACGTTATCAGCAAAACACGAGAGAAAATCACACAGAACATGCAACGCACACACTTATCCTGTTCCACCACCCATCACGCTCTTGCCCCTCCGACCTTTCTCTCCACACCCCAAAACGCAATGTTTTCGTGAGTGATCTTGATTTGGTAAACGAAAAGAATACCTCCACCACCCTCCTCTCCCAGACTGACCTCTAAAGAGAAATTCGACCCCCATGCCCCTCTTGGTCAAAGTGATCCGCCTCTGTAAACCTCTCATCTTGCACTGGATTTTGTTAGACACCGAAATGGCAGTTTCACAATGCCACCTATATTGTGATTACAGGACTGTATTAATACATCCAACCAAGACTGGAGTGTTACGATGGCTTCCATTCACACCCGTCCCTTGACCTGGCTTTACAGAGCTGGCAGATAGATACACCACCACCTACTGCACAGATGCCACGAACGGCCTAAAAAGAGATCTAAGAGCCAACGTGTGAATATTCTCTTCGTGCTGTTTGAAATTTCTCCCAATCCAACTCCTTTTTAGTGAGAAAGACCACGCGTCTTTAGCCTACAGTTTGAAACTTTAAGAAAGTCAATAAAGAAAAAATGTTAGCACCATACCAAAACCTGTGATAACAACAAAGGGCACTTTTTCACGCCTAGTCAGCGTTTAAAGAAAGAAAATAAACAACTAAGGATTGAAATATAGAGCCGAAGATATGTGGAGAACGGGAATAAATCTTCACGAACAAATGTACCGAACCCCATTTCATGGGTGAGGAAGCGAATGCCTACGCCGTTGTGCTGCCTCACATCACTACTTCATTTCCACTTTAAAAAGTTCCCGAAGACTAAAATCGATATAAAAACATCACTTTGGAAAGTTCCCAAAGACTAAAATCGATATACAAAACAGCGTCTTCACAGTCATCAAATGCCTGTATTCACTGCGGTGATATTACACGTACTTAACACCTTTGCAACGACTGAGAAAATAGGCTTGTTTGTCCATTGGGGGCTGCAGACTGGTCAACGAGCAATTTTCTCTTTGACGATGATTAGTTCCCGATCAGTGGAGACCTACTGATATTATCCGGTCATGTCCGGGCGTGATGACCTCGTGAGGTTCCAGTGCAATTTGGATCCTGTACCCATCTCTGTAACCGACTTCACAAAGTAAACGAAGTAAATGGAACTGTACTGGGCCCCACTGGAACTGGATCCTGGTCGTACCGGATCCTCATGCCACTGGATCAGACTGGCACTAGTTCCACACAGGACGACCCAGGCGCAAGTGTTGCCAAGTGGTTTTTATTGTGTGCATCCCATCTTTAAACATATTTTGTGTGTGAAATGATCTTCCCAAACCGTTCTGCATCTACTTCACGCATGGAATTGGCATCGTTTCAATAACACTTACGACCCAAACCGCGTCACCACTATTTTTTTCCCCCCCACAAAAATGCAAGAGCTAAAGAAGTAGAGACATGACATCATCGCAAAAATCTCGGAGCTTTCTCTCGGATTCTTGAAATACTAGAAAATACCATGTGCTGTGATAATGCGTTCTGAAATCCTGGAGATACGAGCCGGTTAACTTCCCTCTCTCTCTTACACACACACGCACACGCACACACACGCACGCACACACACACACACACACACACACACACACACACACACACACACACACACACACACACACTCACACACACACACACACCAGAGGTACAGGTCCATTTAAACAGCTCATTACGTTGCAACGCTAGGAAACGAAGATACTTTTCTATGTTCAAACAAAAACACCAAATGTCAAATGATTGAATGATGGAGCATCCGAGTGAATCACCGATTCAAACGAGTAAACTATCCACGCGAACAGGTCGTGTTGATTGTTATCAACTGTGTTTGATTATTTCTCTCCGGGGAATGATCCGAAGTCCCACACCCATTCTATTATTAATGCTTCAATGGAAACAACATAAAACGAGCCTCGATGAACCTGAGAGAGAGAGAGAGAGAGAGAGAGAGAGAGAGAGAGAGAGAGAGAGAGAGTGCCTGCGCAAATGAGTGTGTGTGTGTGTGTGCGCGCGCAAGCGCGTGCGTGCGCGCAAATGTGCAAGTGTGTGCGCACGTCAGGCACGTGCACACGTGTGCATACGTTTGTGTATGTCTGTGTGAGAGAGAGTGAGAGAGAGAGTGAGAGTGCGAGTGTGTGTGTGTGTGTGTGTGTGTGTGTGTGTGTGTGTGCGTGTGCGCACGCGCGTTGTGTGTATATGTGAGCTCTCATCAGGCGCGCGCGCGCGCGCGCGCGCGCGCGTGTGTGTGTGTGTGTGTGTGTGTGTGTGTGTGTGTGTGTGTGTGTGTGTGTGAGAGAGAGAGAGAGAGAGAGAGAGAGAGAGAGAGAGAGAGAGTGTG
>JADBJO010001758.1:76728-89228 GCA_016801955.1 Conus betulinus
CTGGTTTATCCTATCAGACTCCAAGCACAGACAGTCTTCTGGACATTACTTCACCACAAAGGCTTACACCCTGGTTTATTCTATCAGAGTACAAACACAGTCTTCTCGACATAAGTTCATTCATTACTGTATTGTGTTTCTCATATGTTTGCAAATGTTCCCTTGTACCCGACAGCATTCACGTCTCTAAATCAAGCTCACGACAGCATGACTTTCTGTGGTCATGTTAAAGTGTCAGGTACTGGCCCTCACACTGGCAATCAAAACTGTCTCAACATGTATCATTTTGATGCCAACTGAAAAGACCGTGTGAAGAAAATGTCTGGCAGTTTTGTTTGCGCATAGGGTGAACGTTGTGATAAATGTCCATAGTTTGTATCATTTCAACGTCTGTTTACCGAGTGCAGAGGCACAGCTGATCATTCAGGTACTTCTTCGGCCCTGGCAGTTTGTTCGCCTGATGGCGACGTAACTCGAAAAGAACTGGATGGACCTTCATCGCATGTACAGAGCTGCTTGCTGGGGCGCCATCTAGAACTGATGACACCCTTGACGTCTCTGGATGTGACACTCTCAAAATATGACAAGAAAACAAACGCCAAAACGCTGTAGTGTCATCTCCATTCTACAACCGGCTATACAGCCCACAGTGTTGAATCCCGTTCTCAATACATCTCTATGTTCACCGGAGACCAGCTGTCTGGACAGGACTCAAGGAGTCATGTTTCATGTCTAATCCCATACATCTTCCCAAGGTATCCGGGTGTTCCTCCGTTGTTCTGCCAGGAATGTTCTACAATAAACACGCAGCTGCCGGAATCCTCATCCGACCCGAGAGGCATGCTTGACAAGAAAGTCGACCTCCCAGACGAGCGTTTTGCGTCGCACGTGCTAAGCCCCTCCTGAGCCACAAAACCGAATCTACCATGGCTGTGAGGCACATTCCTGACATGGCGTGCTGCTATACTCTTTGCCTCGGATTCAGCCACACCTGCATCGGTGGGGCTCTCTCTCCCTCTGTTTTTTCTTTGACTGATGTCTCATCTTCCTGGCTCTCTAAGTGGCATTACTGCAGTACCTCTCATCACGCCTATCGCCTATCCCATACAAAGTCTCTCCAGGCTCCCCCAGTTGCAATTCCTGCGTGAATAGTGCTATCAATGACCGCGTGTCAAGGCTGGACAGGCAGCTATCCATGACAGGCCGTCCACAGTCTACAGAGCCAGCAATGACAAGCCGTCTAGTGACTATAGGCAGCTACCGCTGAGTTGCAGTCTAAAGACCACAGACACCTATCGATGACAGACTGTCCACAGTCCACAGACAGCTATCAATAACAGGCTGTTCACAGTCCACAGACAGCTATCAATAACAGGCTGTTCACAGTCCACAGACAGTTATCAATGACAGGCTGTCCACAGTCCACAGACAGCTATCAACGACAGGCTGTCCACAGACACTATCAAACGACGGGCTGTCCACAGACACTATCAATGGCAGGCTGTCCACATGGAGCTATCAATGACAGGCTGTCCACAGACACTATCAATGACAGGCTGTTCACAGACACTATCAATGACAGGATGTCTACAGAGAGCTATCAATGACAAGCTGTCCACATACAGCTATCAATGGCATACTTTCCACAGTCTACAGACAGCTATCAATGACACAGGCCGTCCACAGTCCATGAAAAATGTTAATCTATTTAAGAAATTCAAAGATCACGTCAGGTGGGACATCTCTGAACAGGGTTTTCATGGAGTCTGTTGTAAAGTGTTTATGTCTCACATCGTGCAAGTCCAAACACTCTCTAAGAATGTGTTTCACTGTGAGTGGTACATGACATGGAATGCA
Organism: Conus betulinus; assembly: GCA_016801955.1. Taxonomy (NCBI): domain Eukaryota; kingdom Metazoa; phylum Mollusca; class Gastropoda; order Neogastropoda; family Conidae; genus Conus; species Conus betulinus. The sequence goes on from JADBJO010001758.1 coordinate 78,586, forward strand.
CCACGGAGCTTCTTCGCCTTTTAAAAGATAAGGATGGTTGTAAAACGAGTGACCTGTATGAAAACGGGACGAGACTGTTTCATCTTTACGGCTGCCTCGGGAACACATGATAAAAACTCTTTCAGGTTTGGACGGATTTTAAATAGTTTGTTATCCGTCTGCGAGTTCCATTCCTCTTGCCAGAGGTCTTTGACATAAGCCTGTGTTTGGGGTTTGAGATCAGTGTGAGGGATAGACAACCTGCTCAACTCTTCCTTTGTGGCACTCTCGGCAAGTTGATAACCACCTCGTTGCCTCGAATGCCCACATGGCTAGGAACCCAAGCAAACACTACGCTGTATCCATTTTTACAGACAGTTATTATCAATGACAGGCCGTTGCAAGGCCTCTCTAAACAGAGTTCCCATGTCAGTCAAGTTTCTTTCTTTCACGAATCAGTCACGTTTTAGTTACAAACATGGTCAAATTTTGTTGTACACATCACTCAAAAGTTTGCTTGAAATCGTTCATGGCTTTGTTCTACATTCTAAGCAAGTTTTGTTTCGCACTTCAGTTCATTTCGATTTGTTTCACACATCAGTGATATTTTTGTTTTACGCATCAGTCACGTATCTGTTTCACACATCAGTCAAGTCTTTTCCTCACACATCAGCCAAATTTTTGTTTCACACGCCAGTGAGTTTTTGTTGATGTGTGGATGATTTCATCACACTGCAGTGTCCAAGAGCTGTGCTGGTAAACCGACTGTACTGCGACTGTTCATGCCGCACACAGTGTGACGAACTGACACTTCTTGTGGAACAACAGCAGCTACCGGAAAGTGACTGGTTGACTCGTACATGTCAAATTATGAACGATCACTAAGTAGAATGAGTGAGGGATACACTAAGCTACTAACTGGTTTGTTTCATTTGACTGTGTTTTATTCAAAGTGATTGTTTTCCTGTTCCTCTTTCAGCCATTACGTATTTCATACTTTCCGTAAATTCAATAATGGCACATAAGTGGACCGGTAAGTAACACCAACGATAATACACCAACAATACATATTTTACCCCTTTCTCCCTCTCGCCGCGCACAAGCGAGCAAGCGATCACCTCCACCATTGCAATAATCTCAACCAACAACACGGTAACAACCCAATCAGCTCTGAGTATAATTTTGACCATTGCCTAAAACACAGATAACACAAATACATAATCCCTTGAACAAAGAACGGGGGAAACAACGCACGCAACCCAAACAAACAAAACAGAAAATGGGGAAAAAGGCCATCGAGAAACACAGACCACGTACTTTGACCTCGCTCTCAGCGGCAATGTCCCAGTCGATGGCGATGAAGCGCACGTGACCATAGGGGTCCAGGTTCTGAATCATGTATGTAAACGTTTCTCCGTTCAGTGCATATCCATGGGGAAAATTGGGTGCCCGCACCAAACCCACACTGTTCTTGTACTGAGCTACCATCCCTTGATGGAGCTCGTTTTTGTCTGAAAGAAGAAGAAAAACTGTTGATAAGTACCTCAAGACTGAGGTAGGACAGGACAGGACAGGACAAGACAGGACAGGACAACAGGACAAGAATAATAGAAAAGAAGCCAGATCAGGAAATGATACGATAATAAGACAGGAAGAATAATTGACGTCTGGACACAAAAAGGATCAGACAGGAAAAGTAAGAAAAGGACAAGGATAGGACAATTCAGAACAAGATGCAAAGCATATAAACGTACTCCCAGTTTATCTTGAATACGCGTGAAATATTCCATAAAGAGCAAAAAACCGCTTTGAGCCGTTATAGCCGTTAGTAACGGCTATAACAGTAAACATCGGCCATCATCTGTGACCCATGATGAACATACCAACAAATATTCAGTAAGATCGGCCAAGTACTTTCTGAATTTCCCATAAAGAAGAAAAACCGTTATGAGCCATTACAGTCGTTAGTAACGGCTATAACGGTAAAATAAAACATCGGGCACCATTCGTGACCCATAATAAACATACCTACACAATTTATAGAAAGATCGGTCAAGTACTTTCTGAGATATTCCATAAAGAAGAAAAAACCGTTATGGGCCGTTATTGCCGTTAGTAATTTATAGAAAGATCGGACAGTTGTTTTGTCTGGAGCTGAACACATTTTGACCACGGACGGACACACAGACAGACAGACAGACTTACGCACACACAGACAGCATTTCTTCGTTCCCAGTGTAAAGTACTCCATGTTCTATAAGAACTAGGAGTACAAAAATGCAGACAAGACAGGATCAACCACATCAGAAAAAAGACAAGAATGGGAAAAAATAAGGTTGGGACAGGATATGATGAGTCAGGACAAAACAGGACAGGACAGGACAAGTGTTGGACAACTCACGACAGAGCAGGACAAGTACTGGACTGGTAAGTAACGAAAGAAAGGGGTGGAGCAGAACATGTCAGAACCAGGAAAGACACGGTAGACAAGAACAGCACAAGACCCAGAAGAGACGGAATAGTTCTGGACAAGAGAAGGATAGGACACGGCAGGTCAGGCCAGATCGGGACAAGGACAGAACGGGACAAGACAGGTCAGCAACGTAAGGTCAGATCAGAAGAAGGGTGGACAAATCAGGCCAGGAAGACAAGAATCGGACAGGCAAGGTCAAGACAAGGCAAAAAAACAGGCCGGGTCACGTCAGATCGGGACAGGCCAGACCAGACCAGGCCAGGCCAGGCTGAGGCAAGAGTAAGACAGGATGGGTCAGGTCCGTCAGGACAAGGCAAGTATTGACACACGACGGACAGGAGAGTACAGGTCAAGACAGAACATGGATAGGACAGGTGGGGACAGGGCAAGACAGGGACAGATCAGATCGGGTCAACGAAGAATAGAACAAAGCAGGACAGGACAAGGTAAGGAAAGGACAGAACAAGCTGGGTCAGCACACGGATAGGACACGACAGGTCAGGTCAGGTGAGGACAAGACTAGGATAGGACAGGATAGGTAAAATCAGGCGTGCTTGATAAGACCCAAGAAATACAAAGGTATATAAGTTGAGGCGAAGAAGCTCTTCTTTTCAAGATGACAATGTGGTTGTGATGACGATGATGATGATACTGGTATGGAGATCGTTGCTTTTGTTCATGTCACAATTATTATCATTATTATTATTTTTGGAGGCGTCGTCTACCCATATATCTACTTGCTTTGTTTTGTTTAGCATATATAGAAAATCTTGCACTTCAGGTTACGCTATTTGAACGAGCGCGCAAGTTACATCGGCTTATCAATCCAAATACACGAGTCTACTCTGTTTCCCCCCCCCCCTTTCCTCCTTTCCCAGCACACACACACACACACACACACACACACACACACACACACACACACACACACACACACACGTGAACTGTGTGTGTGTGTGTGTGTGCGTGTGTGAAAATATATATCGTATGTATGCGTATATGCGTGCGTGTGTGTGTGTGTGTGTGTGTGTGTGTGTGTGTGTGTGTGTGTGTGTGTGTGTGTGTGTGTGTGTGTGTGAGTGCGTGCGTGCGCCTGAGTTCGTTCGTGAGTGCGTGCGTACATGTGTGTGTGTGTGTGTGTGTGTGTGTGTGTGTGTGTGTGTGTGTATGTGTGTGGACACGTGTCTCCCTGGTAATGCACTCAGTCTAATGCACTCAGTCTCTACGGCATGTCTACATCCGATCTCCACGGTCACATGACTTACCTACACTAACGAATTCCACCAAGAAACTGTTCTCTTCCGAGGACGTCCCTGAGAGGCAATGACGTAACACGATGCTGGACGATATTGACGTAAATGTTCGTCCCTCGTCTTTGTTGTGAAAACTGGCACGGGTGGCGTAGTTATATAGGGATAGACTTCCTCGTGTATGTGAATGTAGGTACACCTGTTAAGAACGACAAATAAACCAATCAATTCGAATCACCAAGTCAACTGGCCAACCAGAAATGGATATGCGGAAAGGTAACTACCAAAATCACCACCATCACTGGCACTGACTGAAGCCATTTTCAGATTAGGTTTTACTGACATTTTAAAACAAAATGAAAAACACGAATTTAGAAAAGTAAAATAACAAATATAGAAAATTACAACAACAAAAAAAAAAAGAAAAAAGAAAAGAAGGCACTGCCAATTTGTTATTTCAGAGATGAGAAAATTGTAAAGAAATGATGTACGATACTTCAATAGAATTGTAAGGTGACCAAAATCCAATAAACATGGAAATATCACTCTCTTCCTCTCTGTCATACTCCTACTTATCCCCATCCCAAGAGCCCTTCTTACACCTTATTATATCCATAATAAAATAAAATGAATTACTTTTATTCTCTCTCTCTCTCTCTCTCTCTCTCTCTCTCTCTCACACACACACACACACACACACACACACATGCGCGCGCGCGCACACATACGCATTTCACACACACACACACACACACACACACACACACACACACACACACACACACACTGGCACACACACACACGCGCGCGCGCGCGCACGCATACGCATTCACGCACGCATGCGCACACACACACACACATTTTACACACACACACACACACACACACACACACACACACACACACACATACACACTGGCACACATACACACACACACGCGCGCCCGCGAGCGCGTACACACACGCGTGACAAATAAATCAATAAACAAATAAAATTCAATGTAAAAAAAATACATATACGAGACAAAATGCGAAAAGCAAACCAGATATCAGTAATAAAGAAACGCGTACACGACATAAACACGAACATTACATGAAAATGATTATTTAAGTGTGTCTTCCTGACAAGAACTAGTGGAAAGACGATGACCAGACCGTGAATGTAAATACGAGTGGGAGATGAACAATGTGCACTTAATCACATCATCGTCATGGTTTACAGCACTGGCATACCTCACAGAGAGAGAGAGAAGAGAACAGAAATGGCGGGAGAAAGACAGACAGCCAGCGCAGACGAACACACACACACACACACACACACACACACACACACACTAGACAGACATACGCTTCGGCGATAAACTTCGCAAGCGATTTGATATTATCTCCATCTGCTGATGATATGATTCGAACTAAGTTATGTCTTTTGATATCTTATCGCTGAAAAACGATTGATGTCAAAAGTAAAGCTACATATTCCCTACAGTTAAACAGGAAATGGCCTTCGTCTTCTACACTGTTTGAACATGACGGAAAGATTTTATCAAACCATCTTCTGTTCGCATAAAATCCTAGGGTTCTAGTTCTAAACCTTGCCAGATTATCTCGGTGCCATTTATGTGTTACTTATGTGTTACGTCGTTGAAGTATTTCTCTGTTTGGAATATGTATTTAAAAGAATACGTCTTTAAAAGAATTCTACCACGCATATTTCTCTGTCTCTGTTATGTTATGAGAATGCCAGTTTTGTTGAAAACAATCACTAAGCCGTTGTCGGAATTTCGACAAAAATACTTTAAAATCAACTAGCATCTAGGTAGCCGAAACTATTCCAAATCCATTTTCTATCAGGATATTCTTTATGTCAGACACCCAGTTGCAATATCCAATTTCATCTTGGCTGAAGAGCATTTCATATGCTTGTCTACATAAACGTTTTTCAGAAAGTCGAATTAGTTTTAACTAGTACATAATACATTTAATGTAGCTTATAATAAACAACGAACACCTGCCTGATTCTCCACTGCATTTCGGACAGACTGCAGCACTGAATTTTACGTTTCCGGGTTCACAATTGATTCATTATTTCCTCAAAGTTATTCATATCAACGAGGAACAGACCTGCGATGCACATCCCTTGTGTTTATGAGGTTGAAAACGACAAGCAGAAGTGCCACCCTCTTCTGGCCTGACAGTGCTGATAACTGTTCAAGGAAGTTTACCCTCTCTGCAAAGGTTGTATTCCAGGCTTCAATTTGCTTCCCTCCTCTGGAATTTGGGGCTTTCGGAATGAACTGGGTGCGCTGGGTTTACAGCCTTTCCCTTACTCGCATGCGACTCATTCTGCTAGAAATGTAATCTAGCAGCACGATGCCAAAGGGACGTATTAACGTGATAGCTGTGTCACTGACAAAGTGACACTTCAACTTTCCCTTGCACCAGCGTCTAAGTCAGCCAAGAGAGTAACGGTACTGCGGTCATTGTCTTATTTCAAGCCTTTCTTTCTCTGTATTCTCTTTTGTCTCTGAATGTCGATGCCATAAGGAAGCATGCCAGCCTCCTGAAATTTAAACAAATTGGAGGCTGGAAATTCCAGACTAAAAAGAAAAAAAAGCAAAAATATATTATTTACACAACTGCAAACCTGTCTACATGACAAAAAAAAAAACCCTGTTACGATGGTGTTGTTATTATTACTTTTTAGAGGCATTCAGGTCCGACATGAGCTCAGCTGCTGACTGGGACCTAACATGACACTGAAATCTAGAATTTGATTCTGTCGAACGCACTAACCTCAGGGAACACGTGGATGGTCCTCCCCTCTGGGACTCATTGAGGGCTTTGTCCTCAAACCACTACTGAGTATTAGCTGCGAGCGATAACGACCTCGCCAACGTGACAGGAAAAAAGGAGAACTTGGACGAACATCACGAGCTGCATTGGTGTTTCAATATCAGGTGTGGAAGAAAGTCCAATTCAGCATTTTCAAAAGGTCTTGATTCGTCTTGGAATTGTATTTTAACTTTTGGAAGATCAGCAGGGAAGCATGCCCTGCTCGCTTTTTTTTTCACGAATAAAGTAGATAATTTGAGAGAGGAAAGGAAAAAGTAATAAATCTGGATGAGACAGAAACAAAGCGAAAACATTCCCAGTTTTGTTAAAAAGTCTTTTGCGAAAAGATTAATTTTTTTTTTAATAAAAGCACGCACCGAAGCAAGTAATCGAACAAGCAATGTATAAGAATATACGAACGAATAACAAAATGAAAAGTAAAAGAAAGAAGAAGAAGAAAACCTACACACAGTCCAAGAACTTACCTCGGAATGCAAGTATATTTATAAACTGGAGCTTTAGCCGAGGGCCTCCGGCGGTCCGTCCCGTTACAGAGAGGAAACAGCACAGAGACAAAAGTCAATCGGATTTTGCACGTGGAACACGCCTTGATGGTCACCTCGCACCAGTCTCGTCCTTCCCATCCTTCTCCTCCATCGTCTGTGAGGTTGAGGGTGAGGTTGGTGGGTGAAAAAGCGACAGATGGGGAGGCGATGTGGCCGAAGTCACCTTTCTCCGCGTGCACTACAACATCCCCACGTGGACGTTCTGCAGAACACTCGAAGGTTCCTGTAAGACGAATATAGTCAAACCAGTTTTCAGGGGATTTTCTGCTCAGCTAGCCTGCTCAGCATACGGTCTAATTTAACAATACCGATCCTTTAGTTGTTCATAACACACACACATGAATTTGCTACGTTTTACCATTTTCATGACATTACATCTTTTTTTTTTAAAATTCTGTACACCTTTTTGAATTGCTCACATTGTTTGGAAGCTACTTAGACAATGAAGGCCATATTGCTTCATAGCAAACTTCGTAGAAATCTCACCGTATCAGAGTCTGCATTTTCGTTTCTCATTAGAATTGTATTTTGTTCTCTGTATGTCTTGTGCACAAATTGCAGCCAGTAGGTAAAAATTCATCAGTACAGAAAAAAAAAAAGTTCAACTGAAATCAATGTTGTCAAATTTGGAATTATACTCCTTCCGTTTTAAGCATTTTTGACATAAGCTGCCAAATTTGATAACTGTCAGTCTACCTTATGAACTAACACGCAATGAACTGTATTTTTATTTACTCTATTTGGAAAAACCATAAAAAATAATGGTCCATATTCTTCTTTTTTATGGGGCGGGGTGGGGTGGGGTGCGGTTGGGGGTCATCCACGGAGACAGACTGATTAAGTCTATGGGAAATTTAAGAGTTCTGGCATGCTAGAGGTTGTCTTACTTGTTGTGAAAGAAATATCAAAATACAGATTACATGCAGCATTTGTAAACTCGGATCAGGGTGAAAGGCATACTGGTAAAACGACGCTTGCTAATACCTTTTGTACTCAAGGAGGTGAGTTTGAAGAGTTGAGAGTACCGCGTCTTCAGATAAACGAAACTTGCTGTACGGGAGAAAACTGTGATCAAGAAACACATGCATGCTACAGAGAACAGAAATTGTGAAATTCTCATTCATTTTTTTAACCTGTCAAATCAGCGATAGAGGCGATACTGTTTGATGAAAATGATTATCATGACTGTTTCATTTATGTTTAGCTGTAGCTTATCTCGTGTGTCTACGACTTGAACTCACAGATTCATGCTTGTGTTGACGCTTTAGTGTTTGCCAACCATTTCGGATTATTTGAAGTAGGCTTATAAAGCTGGCTGTCATCTGAAAAAAATGTGATGACTGACAGTATAAGCGTAGACAAAATGTCAACAAAGGCCCGTATGTAAAATAAACAGATTGAATCCAAGAACAGATTCCTGAAAACAAAACGTATCTAAGCACTGTAGGAGCATGTTTGGAGCCATTTTACAATCAGAGTGCTACCGCAGAAGTATGATGTGTACGGTAGCAAAAGTATAGACGAGTCGAAAGCAGTTGAAAGATCAATCAGAGGGAGAAATGAAACCTTGCTATCATCATCACTGCGAACTGGATCATCAACATATTCGAAGAAGAGTAGTTTCAGAAATGAAACTACAACAGGTTATTGCTGAGGTACACATTTCGCATATATCCGATGCAAAGTAACTGATGGCGAAAACAATGGGAAACCAGGGGAAATGGGAAAAAGAAAGAAAGGTTTCTTGAAAGACAGAAGAAAAAAGATTGAAAGAAAGACTGAAGAAGGAAACCGTGACCCACCTCTGTCAATGCCGTTCTCCAGAGGGATGATCTGCACTGCCTGCAACAGCAGCAGTAAGGCAGGCACAGGCCACTTGACTCGTTCTGAAACACAACACGCCAATGTCCCCCCGTGAACGGTTTTGAACTACAAGAATGCCAAATAAATCCTTCAATGTATGGGAAAAACATTAGCACACTCACACACACACGCATGCGCACATGTACGTACGCACGACACACACACACACACACACACACACACACACACACACACACACACACACACACACATATATATATATATATATATATATATATATATATATATACCAATTTAAGATAGGGTTTTAAAATGAAAAAAATAAGACCTACAAAATTGTTTCGAACCAAATGCTCTCCTCAGGGTATACAATCTGGGCGCGCCACCGGTTTTCTTTAGTGTGGTGTGTGGGTGTGTGAGCTCTGTACGTGTGGCACGTGGCCTGTTGTTTGTTTTTTTAAAAATCTTTTTGGGGTGCGTTCAGGGGGAACGTGCCAAGCAATGGTGCATTAACAAGGATTTCCATTTATGCCTGCAATTGTTTATCATTTCTACTTTAGAGTTCTGGGATGCTAGATGGGGTTTACATAATATCAGCCACTTTTCTGTGGTACATAATTGCATTTTTCAGAAACGTTTGTATGGTGTTGCTTTTTTTTTTTTTTTTTTTAATTTTTTTTTTTTTTTTTTTATAGTTTTCCATGATATGTTGTAATCTATTTTCTTATCTTTAAGCTTCCAAATATATTTGCTTAGTTCTGTTTAGTTTTTATATTTTTCATTTTTGAAGGACTGTTTATGGTTTGCATATCTGGTTTTAAAACGGTTAGCCGTGATCCATATATATATATATATATATATATATATATATATATATATATATATGTGTGTGTTTTCTTTATCACTGTCTGTTGTTACTGTGGCTTGGTATACAATATTATTGTAGAGACATTTGTTTATCAGAACTCTAAAGTAGAAATGATAAACAATTGCAGGCATAAATGGAAATCCTTGTCAATGCACCATTCCTTGGCACGTTCCCCTGAACAAAAAGATAAAAAAAAAAAACTACAGGCCACGTGCCACACGTTACCCAAAAAGATAAAAAAAAAAAACTACAGGCCACGTGCCACACATACAGAGCTCACACGCCCACACACCACACTATATAACACCGGTGGCGCGCCCAGATTATATACCCTGAGGACAGCATTTGGCTCGAAACAATTTTGTAGGTCTTATTTTTCCATTTTAAAACCCTATTTTAAATTGGTTCGTCGCTCCCTACTTGGTTGAGCACTTTTAGCATTCTGAGTGGCCTTTAACCCTAATTATATATATATATATATATATATATATATATATATATATATATATATATATATATATATATATATATATATCTCCATGTCTCCCTGATGAGTCCGATCCAGCGGACGAAAGGCCTAGGAGCAGGCAATACAAATAGATGTGCCTTCAGGGGGATTATGATGGTTCCCTCAGGCCGCTAGTGAAGGATTTATCATATTTATAATATATTCCCCATTTCCTTCATCTTCAACTTTTTTTTTTCTTTCTGAAAGTTTAAATCTTTGCCAAGTCATTACTATAACGACTGAAGAATTGTTAGCCTGCACTTGTTTTTCCCTCACTACTTAATTCTTCAGGATTATATATATATATATATATATATATATATATATATATATATATATATAT
>JADBJO010001758.1:94228-106728 GCA_016801955.1 Conus betulinus
AATGACTTTACTTAAGGCTTCCTGGGATATTGACGCTCCTCCCCCCCCCCCCCCCCCTGTCTGTCTCTGTCTGTCTGTCTGTCTGTCTCTCACACACACATACACACACGCTCGCACGCGCGCGCGCGCGCGCGCACACACACACACACACACACACACACACCTCACATCTCTTTCTCTGAGCTTTTTTTTTTTTATTTTTCTTTCTTTTCTCAGCGTAGAGCAGTCCGTGGAGCCCGTTTAGTGGTTCCAGGCTTAGGGAAACTGCGCAGGTTGGCCTCCTGCCGTGTGACCCTTTAACAAGGAAAGCAATTGCTAGGAGACACCTGATGCTCTCCCCTGCCGATCTGACGCCACAACAATGAGCGGGTTCAGCCCCAGGCCAATTTGTCAGGCCGTTAAACCATCGCCTCCGCCAGTTTCCTGGCTACTGGCTGGAACACCGATAGCATCTCTGTTCGCCTCTTCACTTGCCGAGTTGGAAAGAAGCGAAACTGCCGGGCGGTAAGAGCGGGAATGGGGGATGTATTGTTTTAGAGCCTGAGGGCACGCTGCAGGGTGTAGGATTGAGCGGTTTGAGGGGGGAGGGGGGGGAGGGGGGCGGGGGGGGGGGGGGGGGGGGGGGGGCGGGAGGAAGGGCACGTGAGGGATGGAAACATGGATGTGGATGGCGGCTGTGGGTAAATGAACAGTTTCAGTTCGGTAGAAAGTTTAAAAAAAGTTTCAGCTTGATGACATGAAAATCTGTCTGTCAGTGTGTGTGTGTGTGTGTGTGTGTGTGTGTGTGTGTGTGTGTGTGTGTGCGCGCGCGCGCGCGTGCGTGCGTGTGTGTGTGTGTTTCCTTGAGGCACCCGGTGTTAAAGACATTCATTTCAATTTTTCTTGTGATTTATGGGAGGATCTAAAAGTCACTTTGATACAACCCATTTTTCCGATAGGACGGGTTTCAAGTTCCCAGTCTGGTCTCACCTGCTACTAACCATTGGCGGAAGGTCCAAAGCCACTATGAAATCACCTGTTTCTGACAACATAGGAAGATGCAAAAGCCACTGAGACCTTACTTGTCCTGATAAAAGGTCACGGTCGAAAGCCACTGTGTCTAACCCCTTCTAACAGAGGGAGGTACAAAACCACTATGTTTTTACCTGTTCCGACAACAGAGAAGGGTGTAAAGCACTGGGGTCTGACCAGTTCTGACGACAGGATGGGTCCTAACCACTGTGACACAACCTGTTTGATAGTAAGGGAGGGTACAAAGTCAGTGTGATCTTAATAACTGTTCTGAAAACAGCAGACGATGTAAGCAACTGTGATCTCACCTGTTCTAAAAATATCAGAGTGTGTAAAGCACCTGTGATCTCACCTGTTCCGACATTTAAGGGATAATATGAAGCCACTGTAATCTAATCTGTTATGCAATTTAGGGGAGGGCATTGAGCCACCGTAATCTTACCTGTTGTGACATTTAGAGGAGGATGCAAAGCCACTGCAACGTATTCTGTTCTGACATTTCGGGGGAGGGCGCGCCTGATCTGAATTCTGGGGAGAGCGCGAAGCCACTGTGATCTAACCCACTCTGAACTTTAGTGACGGTTCAAAAGCCACCTGGTATGACCATCCCTGGCAACTGAGCCGCCCTGTTAGAATTTGGCCTGGCATCAAGAGGGCGGATGTACGAAAAAGACACTCCGGATTAACTCCACAACAAGGTGTGCTAAAGACCAAAACGCAACGTTCCGAATCCTCTCCCAACTGCAGTCTGATTTCAGATCACTAGCACGGGCATCTCATGCCTGAATCTTGGGAAATGCCCCAAAGCTGGTCCTGGCTGTTGCTGATCTGTTTTGAGACCAGAGAAGCGTTCAAAAGTGTTCAAGACCGACATGTCCTTAATGAACAGAGGATGCCCCAAAGAGCTATCTTTGATCTGTGTAGCCTGACGGGACAGACCTCCGAGCCACTATGTTACTGCCCGTTCTCATCCTACTAGGACAGGGCACCACGTGTCCTTGAAAGGGAGGAGAGACCGACTGTAGCCGACAATGCCTCAAAAGTGACGCGGTTTGCATGCCCAGAAATCCTGTACAACTCCATTTGGAAGTGCCCGCAATGCTGAGAATTTCCATGCCTCATTTCATGGAACAAGCTTTTGATGCACAGTTTAAATTGAGGGGATTTTACAGTGTTATGATGAGAGTCTAGTTTAAAGTTAATCGCTACGTCAAAGTCACTAAGTGGTTTTAGCAACCCGCTGTCATCAGTCCTTCAGCTGTAGCTGCAGGGAGAGGGATGACGTGAATACACCGTTACGAACCCCCCGCATCAATCACACAGGTCTGTTCTGGATGTGCATTAGAAGGACAAATGAGGGGATAACTGATGAACATTTAACGATTCAAATAAGTGGTGCATGATACCACATTCCGTTCACAGTATTACGTGCATATTCGTCCTCATTTTTTTAAGACTCACCTCCCTCGTTTTGTCCTCATATTTGTCCTGCCTATTTCTAGTCCCAGGCTACCTTGATGCCATTATCAATCCACTGCTCACACGCCGAATGTCCAGTAAATTGCCACATTCAGATCAGGCCTACCGGAGCATCTCATCCTCCTAATGTAGTTACAAAGTGTACAAAAAGATATTAAGACACTTCCCCCATCCATACCTTCCCCAAGCACTCCAGGCGTGCCAGAGCATGACACTGCACTGATGAATGGTCTGTCAGGGACTCCATTCAATTCCAGGGACCTGTGCGATTGCGGTGTGTGGCCCCCTGGGAGTCAAAAGTCGCTACGGAGTCAGCCGACGCTTTAATGTTATTGGTCCCCAGACGAATCTGCATTCCTGTGCCCCTGCCTGGCACATATTTGAATTGAACTACGATGCGCCAGTGGAATCATGGTTAACTTCTGATGTTTAGCTTTTCCCTCCATATCCTTCCGTCTCTGTAGATATCCTCGTTCATCTCTCTCTCTCTCTCTCTCTCTCTCTCTCTCTCTCTCTCTCTCTCTCTCTGTCTGTGTGTGTGTGTGTGTGTGTGTGTGTGTGTGTGTGTGTGTGTGTGTGTGTGTCTTAGTTTTGTGTAAATGTCCGTGAATGCTGTTGTCAGCATACACGTCCTTTTCACCTCCTCTTTACAAAACCCGACACTATCCCTCTGACCGTTCCCTCCCATCCCCGCCCTTCTCCCAGTTCCCATACCCCACCCGATGGAAAGATTTTCATGGCCTGTATGCAGTGAATTTCCCTCCCTGCCCCCCCCCCCCCCCCCCCCCCCCCTCTCTCTCTCTCTCTCTGAAATCTTCATGTAGAGCACGATGGTGATAAATGCAAAATGTGCTGCGGCAAAATATTAACTCCATTTGTTTTTGTGGAAGAACAAAATCAATGCCTCTGTTAGTAAACTTGCCACTTAATATCCACGAGTGTGTGTATGAGTGAGTGAGTGAGTGTGAGTGTGAGTGTAGTGTGTGTGTGTGTGTGTGTGTGTGTGTGAGAGAGAGAGAGAGAGAGAGAGAGAGAGAGAGAGAGAGAGAGAGAGAGTGAGTGAGAGAGAGTGTACAAGTGTGTGTGTGTGTGTGTGTGTGTGTGTGTGTGTGTGTGTGTGTGTGTGTGTACATGTGTCAAGTGCAAGCGAACTGTTCACGCGCATACGCAAACTTGAAAAAGAGCACGCTGCGCCCTGATACATCGTAACAGAGTTGATTACCAAGTGCCAAGCAGGCATGTGGGCGTGAGGCCCGAGGGACGAAGCCGTGGGGGCCACGCCGCTCTATTCTGTCTTCATTACTGCCACGTGGGGCCCTGACTGCCATGCCACTGCCGGCCTCTGCTCCGTCACCGATACTTCGCCCTACCCTGCCCCCACCAGACCCGGCTCTGCCCGAAAAAAAAAGAAAGCCCTAATCAGATAACGGTCTGACTTCCTCAGCCACAGAAGCAGCAATTTAATTCATTCCGCTTTTTGCGGTATTTATCTTGCCAGTCTTTGAAGCTGAGATTTAGACACTGTGTAATAAACCATCCACGTGATGTTACGATATCATTATGATGGAATGAAACTGGAAATTTGTTCACAATCCTTCCTCTGACTCGTTCCAGGACAAGCAGTGTTCACATGATGCCTTCTTTCCCCAGCCAGGGCAGAGCACGTTGAATGGATTCTCGCTGCTGCACCTCTGCGCAAACTTCTGCAGGTTCCACTGTGTCCCGGCACTGACAAGAAGCCCAGCAGAAATGAGGAGACAACTCGCAAGGAGCGGCTGTCAGCAGTTATGGAACATTTTTTGAAAGCTTCGCCTCCGACAGCCGTGAGAGTGCAGACGCTGAATAGGGGGGGGGGGTTGACTTGCCGCGTGCACGCCCAACACATCGCTGCTGAACCCCTGGCATCGAGAGAAGGGCTCTCTGGCTCCAGGAGACGCAACAGATCCCGGGGGGGGGGGGGGGGGGGGGGGATTGGCTGCAAAATCTCTCTGAACTACATTTACTGTTGGAGTGCTTATCTAAGGCATTGTAGAAAAGCAGGGATCACCTGCTTCACTGTGTTTCAGGTAATGTTGGGTGCTGATTGCCTTGGGCGGAGGGTCAACCCCAGATAGTGGGCTGATATATCCGGTTACAAGCTGATACTGAAGACATGTTGTTTTCAGAGAAAAAAAAAGGGCATTTGTTGTTAGGAAACAAAGGGCATTTTAACGGAAGGAAGAGGTCCTAACGGATCTCATTAGCTCGTAGCTACAATTTGTCTGTCGATCTCCATAATTCTTTTTCTTCTTCTCTTCTGTCTGTCTCTGTCTGTCTGTCTGTCTGTGTCTCTCTGTCTGTCTCTTTCTCTTAGTCACATGATCTGACACAAAACGACAGGGAGCCATTTTCTTCCGGCTGCAGCAATTATTTTCGATCATCTTGAAAATGTCAGATCGTGGACTTTCAGGGACTGTGCAAACAGCCCTTAGCAACCTGCAGATTGATAACAGTTTCCAGCTGAAAAACAGCGGGAGAGAGACAACAAACACACAGTCGTCGCTCTAAGATTGAAGCAAGTCGGCCCAGTACCCAGTGTCAACAATGGCGGATACATCCTGAACCGAGGAAGACAACTTCAATATTATAGTAACAATTTTTTTTCCAGCCAGGTGTGCCGAAATCAAAAGAGACCAAAGTAGAAGAAGAAGAGACGACTTTAACTGGTTGGTGTTGGTAAAAAAACATTAGTGATGTGATTGACACCGAACTAGAAGAAAACAGTAAGCCTACACAGTATGTTATGGAACACGCGAATTAAGCCAACACATACACAGGATTAGCGAGAATAACACAACTCAAGCTCAAGACTGTCTTCCGCCTACAAATTCCTCTCAGTCTAAGTGCTGTATTACTATAATCCTGGATATTCAGCAACTCGACATTGACCCACACGTGATCCGTGCTCGAAGGACGATTGTGTGTTCTTTTACGTGAAGCAAGGACAAGAGAACACCGTGTCAGAAGAACACATGAAATCGGCCAATCTCCGAAAAGGAAGACGTTGGGCATACTATTTTTGATGAAACACACAAAGACCCAAGCACATGCTTTTCGGCAGATGCACGCCCTCCTGGGCCTGAATAAGTTCTGCCTGGAATGGCTGCGCTCTACGGAACTGACAGAGCACGCATAGCAGTGACATTTTTTGCCGTTCATGCTAAGCAATGTGAAAGAAAAGACATTGCTGTGGTTTCCATGTCGATGAGATCGCGTCGGGTTTTGTCTATGTACGTTGCGCCGACGTGCTAAATGGACTGTGCAGCTTAATACCAGTAAGTACAAGAAACTTTCAAAGTTGTTCTCTCTCTCTCTCTCTCTCTCTCTTAATACCTGATACATTAGTAAATCGATCTTGTACGATATATCTGAATAAACAAGAGTTTCAAAAGCTGTGACATACTTGAAATCTTAGTCGGAATTCGAGGGGGGGGGGGGGGGGACAACAACTCAAAAACTCTCAACGAAATAATTGAAACTTTCTACTGGCAAGGCAATCATACTATTGATAAGAATAATATCAATATTTACCAAAGAAGTTAATTCTTTGTGTGTGTCTTCCTTGTGTTTTTCTTGGGGTGGGGGGGGGGGGGAGACTCTACGCAGAGGATACTGGATAGGTTCGTGCGTCACACACACACACACACACACACACACACACACACACACACACACACACACACACAAACACACACACACACAGCACACACAGATTATATGTATGTACGTGTGTGTGTGTGTGTGCGTGTGCGTGTGTGTGTCTGTGTTTAGACCTGCACTTACTGTAACGGACACTTACACTGTTTGCTACACATATGGTCTAACGTCTGCATGTGTTTTAAGTTTAAGTGAATAATTAGTTTTGAAAGTTTCCATGCAAACATCCCTCATAAGGCGCTATGATTTTTTTTTTGCAGCACACACAAAGCTAAAGTGCAGATACATTATTCGCTTGATCCCTCTTCTAATCATATGTACAATTAATTTGTATATGTTAAATAATATGTAATAAAATGAATTAAATAGTATTAATGTTGCAATATTTGGTGAAATTGCATCAGCATACTTTTTCAAAAACTATGAATCATTTGATATGATTAGTATCGTATGGTAAATATCTATGGTGAAAATTTTTCTTCTTTTGAAAGAAATACAAACATTATGCTTGAAAAGAGTTATTGCGATAATACCTGCATATTGTTGTTGAAATCAGTCCGAGCACATACTAATCAATGTACATCATAAGGCTAATTACATAAATACATTTCGTATAAGAGAATTTTTTTCCCGTGCCAGTTGATGACTCACTTGATCAGTCATTTGATCAATCAAACGCTTGTTATCATACCTCGACACTCTTCCTTTCCTTTTTTCTACAAACTTAAATGAAAATAAAAAACAAACTACAGAAAATGTAAAAAAGCAAAAACTGATTGATTAAAAAAAAAAAAAAAAAAAAAAAAAAAAAAAAAACACAAAACAGCCAGACCTGACTATCATGTCAGATGCTTCGTGTTTTCAAGTCATGATGCCAAGGCAACATTTGTGAAGGACTATGATCCTGCCCTCGTGAAGAAATTTAAATCTATGTAAAATGAACACAGACATTAACTAACAGACGAAGACAGAAAATGACGTTTTGTCTTGACCTGCTCTAAGACAGAAAATGGCGTTTTGTCTTGACCTGCTCTATGACAGAAAATGACGTTTTGTGTCTTGACCAGCTCTAAGATATAAAATGACGTTTTGTCTTGACCTACTCTAAGAAAGAAAATGACGTTTTGTCTTGACCTGCTCTAAGACAGAAAATAACGTTTTTTTCTTGACCTACTCAAGAGAGAAAATGGCGTTTTGTCTTGACCTGCTCTAAGACAGAAAATGACGGTTTTTTTTTTTTTTTTTTTGACTTACTCTAAGAAAGAAAATGACGTTTTTATCTTGACCTACTCTCTTGACCTGCTCTAAGACATAAAACGGCGTTTTTGTCTTGACCTGCTCTAAGACAGAAAATGACGTTTTGTCTTGACCTGCTCTAAGACAGAAAATGGACGTTTTGTCTTGACCTGCTCTAAGACAGAAAATGGCGTTTTGTCTGGACCTGCTCTAAGACAGAAAATGGCGTTTTGTCTTGACCTGCTCTAAGACAGAAAATGGCGTTTTGTCTGGAGCTGCTCTAAGACAGAAAATAGCGTTTTTTCTTGACCTACTCTAAGACAGAAAATGGGTTTTTGTCTGGAGCTGCTCTAAGACATAAAAGGACGTTTTATCTTGACCTGCTCTCAAAATTAACAACGAAAACGTGCCTTGCCGTCTCCGCCGTTCCATTCGTCTTGCTAGAATGTCTGTTTCTACAACGATTCTTGGTCCAACGAGACAAGGCTCCAGCCGCAACACTTCTAGAAGTAAACTGTTTCTGGGCCATGTGGGCACTGACCCCGTAAATCCTCATTAACCAGCACCACTAGCGGACAAAAAAAAATGTCCTGGCTTCAAAACTCCGTTCTTTTATGTCTGTGATAGAAGCTGGAGCCGGCTGGGGCAAAGTCGATACTGGGCATGCTGTTTGCTTCAGTTTTCCTCCCTCTAATTGGAGCGGAAAACCCCCACCTCTTTTATGGCTGTGATAGAAGATGTTCCGGCCCAGTCACGTCGGTAACTAAGCTTTTTTTTGTTCTTTTTTCGCTAGTACTCTTCCCGTAATTGGAGAAGAAAGTCCACACGCTCCGCGCGCGCGTGTGCGTATGTATGTGTGTGTGTGTGTGTGTGTGTGTGTGTGTGTGTGTGTGTGTGAGAGTGTGAGAGAGAGAGAGAGAGAGAGAGAGAGAGAGAGAGAGAGAGAGAGAGAGAGAGAGAGAGAGAGAGAGAGAGAGAGAGAGAGAGGACAGCACAGTTAAGGTTGCAAGCTTGTGTGAATGTGTGGAACTAATTAAGTGAAGACAGGAACATTAATGACCGGGTTTTGAGACATCAGAAGAACATAAAAGTTTGTAGCCAACTCCGAGTCTCGAAAAACTCGAGCTTGCATCGGTTGGCTTTTGAATATGTTATTTCTCAGGTTTGCTTTCAATATTGTGACGAATATGAATAGAATTCCAAAATGTGCAATATCTTTCTTCAATCAAAAGGAAGGTGTTAGGAGTTATCTTTCTCTTTCTGTATGTAGTGAGTGTTTCTTTCTTTTTTTGTGGTTAAGAAAAATGTGTAACTGGAACGGAGGTCACCACACAAAGCATGTCTTGAAACACACACACCATGTAAGATTTTTTTTCTAATATAGATGAGGACTTATGGGCTTTTTTTTTTTTTTTTTTTTTTTTTTAATAGTGACTGTAATACCATCCCAAAATGAAATTATTACATTGCTGTTGTGTTTCTTCTCATGAATACATATGTTAAAGACGAGAGAGAAAAAATGAAACCAATTCCAATAACTTCTCTCTTTTACCTTTCTTTGTTTCTTTCGTTTCTTGGGTTTTTTTTTTCTGTCTTTCTGTCTTCCTTCCTTAGCTCCCAGTGACTTTACGTCTCCCGTGTGCACAACCACAACCACGATCAATCTGTCGTTGTGCACAACCACAACCACGATCAATCTGTCACTGTGCACAACCACAACCACGATCAATCTGTCACTGTGCACAACCACAACCACGATCAATCTGTCGTTGTGCACAACACAACCACGATCAATCTGTCATTGTGCACAACCACAACCACGATCAATCTGTCGTTGTGCACAACCACAACCACGATCAATCTGTCGTTGTGCACAACCACAACCACGATCAATCTGTCGTTGTGCACAACCACAACCACGATCAATCTGTCGTTGTGCACACAACCACAACCACGATCAATCTGTCGTTGTGCACAACCACAACCACGATCAATCTGTCGTTGTGCACAACCACAACCACAATCAATCTGTCACAGCCTCAGTGCCATTAGCCCATGGAGCTAGCATCAGCTCTTCATGAGGTAGAAACGGTATAGTGCTACTGTCACTTTGGTGGTGTTCAGCGATGCATGCGTTAACGCAGAACACCCCCCTGCAAAGCCTTGGTTACCAGGTAGTTGATGAAGGGCACCTCCATTCCGCAACAGTGCCTGCCCACAGGGACACGTCGAAGTAGACACAAGCTGGGATGTCGATGGTACATGGAACGGAGGTCACCATGAAAGCATGTCTTGAAAGGCCATACCATGTAAGATTTTTTTTCTAACGATAGATGAGGACTTAATGGGCTTCCGTTTTGTTTAGAAACTGCATGATAGTGAGTTTCCAAAGTGCAAATTGAAACAGATTTTAAAAGAAAAAGCATAACTATTCCGCCGGACAAAACACAGTTATATAGTGTGACACTTCTGTTTTGTCTTTTACTTTGTTTTGTCCCGTTTCTCCAGCGGAATAATAACAGGTTTTACTTTGAATTTAAAGGATAGTGGACAAAACTCACCTCTCTCATCTGAGCCCGCGGAATAACTGAACAACCCTGAGCAGATGACGTGAGCAGAGAAATCGCACAAATGTATCTCTAACAGGGTCACAAAAAAGAGCTTTTAGTTCTCCATTCTTTTTCATCTCTCTCTTCTACTATCTCCATACCCCCCCTCCTCCCCGCCCCATTCTCTCCCCCCCCCCCCTCTCTCTCTCTCTTCAGTAGCATGGCCCGTTGAAGACGACAGCAACATTAACCGAGCAATGCTAGAGACATACACGACCACTCTCTGAACAGCAACTGATAAAAATAGCAAAAAAAAAGAAAGAAAAGAAGGAAACAAAAGAAGAGAAAAGAGAAGAAAAGAAAAGAAAAGGCCCAGAGAACACATCAAGGTTTATCCACGCAGAACAAACAGAAGGTGCATCAGACAGAAGAACAGGTTGAGGGAGCGGGTATGGTAACTAGCACGGCAGACAGGTGGTGTTCCGGGGGTGGTTTGCCGAGGGATAATCATCAACACAAGCAGCAGCGGGTTAAGTCAGAAAACTGTCACCGTTTTCGCTTCTTTCGTCACGGCCCATGTAATGCTGTCGATCGTTTCGGCAACGGATGACTTGTTTTAGTCTTTCCATCTTTCTGTATCATCATCATGGTGACCTTTATATATTCTGTGATCTATGAACGCACACATGCTCTCTGTCCGTGTGTCTGTCCATCTGTCGGTGTGTGTGTGTGTGTGTGTGTGTGTGTGTGTGTGTGTGTGTGTGTGTGTGTGTGTGTGTGTGTCCCCCCCCCCCCCCCCCCCTCTCTCTCTCTCTCTCTCTCAGTTAAACTAGTTTTTGGTCCGCCAGTCAAGATGGATACTGTTGTATACATTTGATTCCGTTCTTTCAGCATACTCGCTAGTCTCTCTCTGACCCTCAACTGCAACCTATCCTACAGTATTGTGATGGAATCTGTGCTTTTGGCGATGATGATATTAAAAAGGCACACCTTTTTGTTGTGAAATTATTTTAAAAAAAAAAACATTTTCGTTTATGGCGATTTCAGCAATACCCGATATATTCAATTTTCTTTGTGAAGTGCTTTAATTATTGGATAAGATAAGAGCGAATCGCTTTGCACAGCTTATACAATTCAAAGACACATAAACACTAATGAGAAGAAGTCGTGAGTGGTTAGTCTGCGAGAATTCCCACTCAAGGGTTTTGCATATTTGTGGGAGAATAAGGACGTTCGAAGTATTACAGAATTTTCAAAAAAAAAAAAAATGCTTTAAACAAAGAACTGATGGGCTGAAAGCGAAAGAACTGGCATACACATGTTCAGAGCGGTGATAGAGTTTTGGTGTATAGAATGTTTTAAGACGAATAAGTAATTACATAAATACATTCTGGTTCTTATTCATTGGTACGTCAAAATTGCAACAGCAAAACAGAGATTTCGTGTGTCGAACATTGCCTCTCATATTCTATATATAATGTAATGATTTTAAAACAGTCTGTTGTTTAAATAATCGATGTGAAGAAAATAATTTCAATGCTGTTCTATCCTGCTGCTAATGATCTGAAAATAATCAATCGAACTGAAATATTTTGATAACACATGCTCTTTAGTTGTCACACACATGTACAACACACACACACACACACACACACACACACACACACACACACACACACACACACACACACAATCACTCACTCACTCACACACAAACACATGCACGCACGCACACGCACACACATACATAGCATTGAAAATACACAGATCTAAAACAGTGCACATATTAAGTAATATTTTGCTATAATCACTACGCACACGGTTTTAGAATTTTTGTTCTATTCAAATATTGATCTTGGTGGAGTGAGGTGTTTTTCTTTTGCGGAGGGGGGGGGGGGGGGGGGGGGGGGGGGAGGAGAGGAGAGAGAGAGAGAGAGAGAGAGAGAGAGAGAGAGAGAGAGAGAGACGGAGACGGAGACGGATTTAATCATTATAGGCCACAGCCGTTATGATGGGGTGGATTGCACATTGACAAAAAAGATATTGTAAAGCATATTGATCTAAACAAACGAAAACATCATATACTCAAGAAACAAAATGTGCTTCGGAATTTGAAGGCTTGGTATAAGTTCAAGGCATTTTTTTTTAAACACATCCTCTCTAGTGCAGGCCATAAGTAAAATGTGTCTAATACAGATTGGTTGTCTGTAATATTTAGGCGGAATGAACTCATCTCTAAGACCACTCAAGGCAGTATACTGCAATACAAAATGAACTTCATCTTCACATGCATTTTTGTATAATAGACAGGTGATATCAGAGTTGTAATGTTGCCTATAACGAAAATGATGAACAAAGATATCCGATATTCCCAATCTAAATCTTTTCATTATAAATTTCAGATGTCTGTTCATTTTCATTGACAAGTAAGTCGAAATATGATGCAAGGAGTTATACTGTCAATACAAATCAAATCTAGTGCTATCATTTACGTGGAATTCCATTCTTGCCATCTGCTGTCAACCAGTC
>JADBJO010001758.1:111728-114228 GCA_016801955.1 Conus betulinus
AGGAGGGAGAGACAGGACAGAGGAGAGAGAGACACAGAGAGAGGAGGGACGGACAGAGGGAGAGGAGGGAGAGACAAGACAGAGGACAGAGGACGAGGAGAGGTGAGAGAGATTGACAGAGAAGGAGAGAGAGCGAGAGAAAAGAGAGAGAGAAAGAGATACAGAGCGAGAGGGAGAGACAGGAGACGAGAAGAGAAGACAGCGAGAGGGAGAGAAAGGAGACGACAGGGAGAAACCGAAGCAGACAGACAGGACAGAAGACCAGAGAGACAGAGGACAGAGAGAGAGACAGACAGCAGACAGGAAGGAAGCGCACTGTATATGAAATACCGTTATCTCCGAAACGAATGACAAAAACAAAGAATCGGACATTGGAATCCCAAACAGGGATCACCGGAAAGCACAAGAAATACAATAAATACCGCTTTCTGTGAACGGCTTCCGCCTCAGTCCCAACCGAGAGCAAGAGAACGCCCTTTCTCATGGACATCGTCAACTAGAGTGAAGGGCCACTCTTCACCCAACACCTGAAGAAGACGGTCCATTCTCCTTGTTTCTACGTTACGGGCCGATTTCCCCAGCCCGATGTTTTTCCGCTCTCCAGTTAGCTGCTGTGAGTTCGCCATATTCCCAAACGTGATTGTCAGCCCACTCTTAATCAGTCTTGCTCACGTTTTCTTTTTTCGCCCACCCTGACCCCGAAGGTTTCTGCTGCAATTCAGAGTTGTTTCAGAGTCCAGTCTTCGTTATGGACAACTCTGAACCTCTGTGTCAAAACTGTGTGTGGTTTTCAGTTTGCTGGCTGCCATACCGTGTGTTACTGAAGATACACTTCAGCGGAGAGAGCTTTTTACACGTCGGCATACACAATCTCATTGCCGAGGTTCTCGGTAACATAACATTATGATAAGCCAGGAGGAGTCAGCAAAACTAAACCTGAAGGAGACAATGAAGGCTGAGCTGCCTTCTTCTATTGATTCATCTTGTGTACTTCAGCTGCTTCTTCTTCTGTCGAGTAGTAGAGTGTTCACTGGAGGAGACCACAGGGTTTGTGGGTTCTGGCGGATGGAGGAGAGAGAGGGAGAGACGGAGAGAGAGAGAGAGAGAGAGAGAGAGAGAGAGGAGAGAGAGAGAGAGCGAGATCGGGGAGAGGGGAAGACCGGAGAATGAGAAGAAGAACGAACTGGACTGATTAATAAAGTACGACTTCAAAACGGAATATACATCCCTCCCGCTCCCACCACACAAAAAAAAAGCGAAAACAAAACATAAAATAACATGAAATAAAGTAAAATGAAATGAAAAACAAAACGACCTTAAGAAAAAAAACATTTCACGATATGAACATTGAACCGTTAAACCGTTATACGACGGACTTATTCAAAACTAAGTAAACAC
Organism: Conus betulinus; assembly: GCA_016801955.1. NCBI lineage: Eukaryota > Metazoa > Mollusca > Gastropoda > Neogastropoda > Conidae > Conus > Conus betulinus. The sequence goes on from JADBJO010001758.1 coordinate 113,127, forward strand.
CGCCAGCATGTACAAATAAGATAACAAGTTATACACACTTAACCATTCTTTTTATAAGTTGCTTATCTTAAGCTGTGGTTTTCAGCAAGTCACAAATAGTTTACGAGTTAACAATTGAACGTGGTTATTGTCTGGGTAGCAATGTATATCGAAGTACTACATTTTCAAGACATTCTAGAATGAAATGAAACTTATCGCGAATATTTCCTGTATTACATTCTCTACATATCTTATTTTTCTTATCTCCTCCTGTCCCATCGAGTTCATTACCTAATGCATGGATGCTGCATTAGAGTTTAATCAACGAGAGTAAACGGTCAGGACAAAACCTGAGTAAATGGCAAGACCTAGTGGGAAGAATGACAGTCTATAGCACGAAAAAGAAAACAAAACACAACAAAAAAAACTTCACTTTAAAAACTAAATAAACAAACCAACAACAGATGATGGATATGTCTGAGAGCACTTTCACCAAATCCCACTGTCCAGATTCCCTGTATCATCAAAAAAAAAAAAATCGTCCACAGTGGCACTGCAAGTGCACACGTGATGAATGATTGGCAGGTCAGTGTCAGCGTAGTGAAAGAGACAAGGTTTGAACGTGAAGTCAGTGCCTTCCCAAGCCTCTCTCTGGGGAATGTGAAGCAGCTAATGGCGAAAGGTCTTTCCAATTTATCTTCGTACCCACTTTGAAGATTTTTATCTGCCCTTCGGTTCGGTTCGTGGGGAATGTTGTTGATGGAGAAGAAAGATGGGCTCTGGTTGGAGGAGAAGGGGTGGCGAGAATGGTAAAGGGAAGGAGAGAGTGAAGGCAAGGCTGCAGTGGTGGGGAGGTATAAGGGGTGTATTTCTCAACATACGCAGCCCATTTGTCTTGCAGTTTCTGACAGTCCAACACTAAATCCCATACTTTCCAAACAAAGTGTCTTGTTTTCCAGCGCGGGGGGAAATTTCAGGGTTTGTTGAACTGTGGTGTCAGCGGTGTGTGTGTATGTGTGTGTGTGTGTGTGTGTGTGTGTGTGTGTGTGTGTGTGTGTGTGTGTGTGTGTGTTGTGTGTGTGTGTGAAAGACAGAGAGAGAAAGGGGGGAGGGGGGGGGGGGG
>JADBJO010001758.1:121728-126728 GCA_016801955.1 Conus betulinus
TGTGTATGATACATAAAGTATTACAGGGTGTAACGACATAACAGAAAATCTCCAGAATATGAAAATTAAAACATAGAAAACTCACTCGATTGTATGGACGCAATGACTGAACAATAAATCTGAAGTTTGAAGTCTGAAGTCTCTCTCTCTTTCTCTGTATGACATCATCATCATCTCTCTCTCCCTCCTCTCTCTCTCTCTCTCTGTCCTCCTCCTATCTCTCTCTCTCTCTCTCCTCTCTCCTGCCTCTCTCTCTCTCTCCTCTCTCTCTCACATCCTCCTCTCTCCCTCCCGCAACCCTTCCGCATTCTCTCTCTCCCCTCTCCTCTCTCCCTCCTCTCTCTCTCTCCTCGCTCTCTCTCTCTCATCTCTCTCTCTCTCTCTCTCCTCTCTCCCTCTCCTCTTCCCTTCTCATCTCTCCTCTCTCTCTCTCCTCTCCTCTACCCCGTCTCTCTCTGTGCATTATATCCACCTCTCTCTCCTGTGTGTGTGTGTGTGTGTGTGTGTGTGTGTGTGTGGTGTGGTGTGTGTGTGTGTGTGTGTGTGTGTGTGTGTGTGTGCATGATATCATCTCTCTCTGTGTATCCACCTCTCCTCTCTCTCTCTCTCTCGCATATCATCTCTCTCTGTGTATAATATCATCTCTCTCTCTCTCTCTCTCCTCTCTCTCTCTCTCTCTCTCTCTCTGTGTCTTCGAAATGTTTCTCAACTACGTATGATATCAGCTCAAGATCTATTTCAGCGCACAATGACCACGGTCATCACAGGACACACGACAGAAGGACACACAACGTGCAGCCAGTGATCTTACCCATCGGTTTGAAGTTTGGGTCAAGAAAAGGTTCAAGTGATGCTGTCAATCATCTTTTCTGCCAGACTGACATTTGATTCAACACGGCTGTCCATCGTCAAAAACTAGGCATTGGAACTGACCATATAGTTATAATCATAATTTGACCATTGGAAATGTTGCGGGTCAAAAAGCGAGAGAAAGAGGAACATGAAGACAAAACAAGAAGCAGAAGAAACAGTTAAGATTTGGGAAAGGATGAGAGAGAGAGAGAGAGAGAGAGAGAGAGAGAGAGAGAGAGAGAGAGAGAGAGAGAGAGAAGCTTTGAGCTTTGAAGTTTCTAGTAGTTTGGATTCTGTTGACTTTAAGATAGGGGGAGTGAAGGAGAGAAGAGTAACGGGAGATGAGAAGAGATAGATGGGTGGGTGCCAGAGAGAGAGAGAGAGAGAGAGAGAGAGAGAGAGAGAGAGACAGAGACAGAGACAGAGACAGAGACAAAGACAAAGACAGAGACAGAAACAGAGAGATAAGGAGGAACAGAGAGAGAGACAGAGACAGAGAGAGAGAGAGACAGAGAGAGAGAGAGAGACAGACAGAGAGAGGGGGGGCACAGAGAGAGAGAGAGAGAGAGAGAGAGAGAGAGAGAGAGAGAGAGAGAGAGAGAGAGAGAGAGAGAGAGAGAGAGAGAAGAGAGGCAAACAAGGAGGAGACCGCAAACAAGGAGGGAGCCGCAAACACCTCTCTGGCACAAAGGATCAAGGGGAAGCTATGTGCTGATAGCACAGCCCTTCCAGTTCCATCAGCCGGGGAGCTAAAATAGGGTCTTTGATGTGAGGAGGAGGGCAAGTGTTCCATTGGTTCTCATCACCAGGCGGAGTGTTGGCCAACAAGAGCCTATCATGCATACCACACCACTAACCCCCTCTCTCCCAAGCCAATTCTGATCGCTGCAAGGCGCGTTTCCCACTCCCGTCTCTATCCGTGAATGTCTGTCCGTCTATCTGCTTCGGGGGGTGATATTGGAGAAAACTACAGCGGCGGGTGGCCTATCTATAGTTGTTATGCCTTCGTCTTACTCAAGTCGTTCAAAAGTTAATGTGTCACGGATTTAAAAAAAAAAAAAGCAGTCCCGTAATTCACAGCTGTATAATGAAATGTATGAATACTTGAGGGGGGGGGGGGGGGGGGGGGGGGGGGGGGGGGGGGGGGAGGGGGAGGGAGAGGAGAGAGAGGGAGAGAGAGAGAGAGAGAGAGAGAACGGGGGGGAAGGAGAGAGAGAGAGAGAGAGAGAGAGAGAGAGAGAACGTTCGTTGTTACGCTCTGGGCTGATGATTATACGTCAAAGAATACACAAAACGGTGGGGGGGAAAAAAATCAGTAACCCCTTGATAAAGGAGTAAAATTAAAGCTGAAGATTGTGATAAATTATAATAATAATAATATTATTATTATTATTATCATCATCATAATTATTATGATCAAGAGTTCTTATAAAGCGTTTGTCCTCGGTTACAGACCAAGCTCTAAGCGTTTTACAATCCATGTTCTCGTTTACACAACGGGGGCTGCCTGCCTGGATAGAGCTGCCTGATAGCGCTACATCCAGTCGTTTCCCGCGTCATTCAGTCTATCAATCACACAGTTTTTCTTTCCCATTTTCATTTCTTCGGTGCATGCTGTGTGTCTACGTGTTATCCATGTCATAATGGGCCAAACTGGTCTTCCATTCCGAAAGTCTATGCTGGCTGGCATAATGGCCCAAACTGGCCTTCTATCCCGAAAGTCTGTACTGGCATAATGGCCAAACTGGTCTTCTATTCCGAAAGTCTGTGCTGGCATAATGGCCAAACTGGCCTTCTATTCCGAAAGTCTGTGCTGGCATAATGGCCAAACTGGCCTTCTATCCCGAAAGTCTGTGCTGGCATAATGGCCAAACTGGCATTCTGTTCCGAAAGTCTGTGCTGGCATTTTTTGTGTGTATGCAAAATATGCATGCGTTCACACACGGAATCTCGCTTTATAGACTCATTCGGAGGACTTCTTGGGAAGTGGAGTCAGAATCGATGTTATCTCCGAAGGCAAAAATCCCTCTGTACCGAAACGGCCCGGCGGAGATTCGAACCCGCAACCCCAGGATTACTAGAATCACGAATCCGGCGCTCCGCCAAATGAACTATTCCGACCCCCATTGTGTAGGTTACAATTATTTTCTCTGAACATGAGCTCTTCATGCAAGAACAAGAGAAATTTCCATAAATATGATGATATCTTGTGGGAGGTTGGCAGCTGGTGGGGTGAGGGTGGGGGCGCAGAGGGGGGAGTGGGGGTTGGGGTGCAATTACTATCATTTTCTCTGAGCTTCAGCTCTTCGTGCAAGAATAGGACAGATTCTATAAAGATTATATATTGTGGGAGGCTGGAAGATGTGGGTGGAGGGTGGATAGGGGGTGGGGGGGCGGTGGGAGGTGAGACAGAAAGGGTGTGTGTGTTCGAGGGACGGCGTTACTACGTCAAAGGCTAGTTTCAACTGTCAGCAAAAGTGCACAACGGAAAAGATGAAGACATGACACTCTGGACAGGGTGAAGACTGGGACGGACGTTATGGGGATGGCCATGGTGGGAGGATGTGGGATAGTGTGAGGTAAATCCTAACCTCTGTGGTGAAAACAGCTACCTGACTAGGTAACCAGAACTGAGGACTGAGACATGAGGGAATTTGATACGAAAATCGTGACAACAACGGAAACATTACTATGATTTTTTTTTAAAAAACACATTTTCGTTCGTAGAATGAGAGCAAAAACAGGTATTACTAAAAGTGTGATTTATCGAAAACAGATATTATAGCAGAATCTAGCGAAGACAAATATCAACAGTAAAAAATTTCAAACGATAATTGTCGAAAGGAATGAGAAATAAACAACGGTACATACGGGGAAAAAAGGGCGGGGATGGGGGGTGGGGGTGGGAGAAGAATAGGGTGACGAATCTGAAGAAGAGAAGAAGAAGAAGAAGAAGAAAGAAGAGAGAGAGAGAGAGAGAGAGAGAGAGAGAGAGAGAGAGAGAGAGAGAGAGAGAGAGAGAGAGAGAGAGAGAGAGAGAGAGAGAGAGAGAGAGAGAGAGAGAGAGAGAGAGAGCAGAGCAATCACCAGCCGACAGGCGTGTAGCAACCATTCAACAGACAGAAAGACAGACGTGGATTGCCGCCAGACACGTTTAAAAAAAAAAAGAAGAAAAAAAGAAAAAAAGAAAAGAAGACAGTAGGGAGAGAGGACGGTTGAGAGTTTTCGTGGAATCAAGATAGGCATGAAGGAGGTCGGATATAAAACAGGACACTGGATGAAAATCAGAAAAATTACAATGTCTAACTTTTTTTTTGATCAATGATGCACGAGTCCTTGTCTACAAAAGCGCACCGACTGGCTCTGCATTGATGTATGATTGCTGGACACCTCCCCCCCTTCGCCCCCCCCCCCTTCCCCTCCCCCCTCCCCTTCATGGTTGTAGGTATAGCTGTCTTATCTTCCAGTAGTTTTCTCTTTCAATGGGCACGTATTACCTCTGTTATTCTTGTATGTTTAAGCACCTGAGTTACGTCTTGTGGGAAGGCCACGGAACTGGACCACTCACAGCTGTTGCTGAGCTATGAAATCACAGACTGGCATTATCTTCGTGTATTGCTGGTGTCGGGCTGAGGTCTTTCTTCTTAGAATGTAGTCCTTTGAGATCCTTTTTTAGCTAACACAGAAAGTTTGCACGCTGAGGTTTAGGGCCGAGGCCTGTGGGCATGCCCTGTATTACGCCATGTTCAGCTGAAAGCTCCATTAATGTCGAGTGTACAATAAAACATGTTGCCATGTCAAGCGTAACTGTCAACTGTCCTGATCTGAGTGTCGTGACATCTTTTCCTGGGAGTGTGTGTGTGTGTGTGTGTGTGTGTGTGTGTGTGTGTGTGTGTGTGTGTGTGTGTGTGTGTGTGTGTGTGTGAAGCGCGCGCGCGCGCGTGTATGCGTGTGTGTGTGTGTGTGTGTGTGTGTGTGTGTGTGTGTGTGTGTGTGTGTGTGTGTGAAGTGTGTGTGTGTGTGTGTGTGTGTGTGTGTGTGTGTGTGTGTGTGTGTGTGTGTGTGTGTGTGGTGTGTGTGTGTGAGGGAGGGGAGACAGAGAGAGAGAGAGAGAGAGAGAGAGAGAGAGAGAGATGAGAATGTATGAA
>JADBJO010001758.1:134228-136728 GCA_016801955.1 Conus betulinus
ACAGACAGACAGACAGACAGACAGAGACAGAGAATACGAACAAGAATATTAAATGTGTCAGCGGTCACAAAAGGGGGAGGGGTGAGGTAGGGGCGAGAATGTACACGGACATTAATGCAAAACAACAACAACCACGCACAAACAATCAATATTCTTCATAATGTGGAACCCCTATCATGGCGCGTGAAATGCAGTAAAGACAAGACAGTCCGTGCGCACCAATTATTGCAAGAAGTCATACCTTAAACCTACGTCACAATCAACCCATTTCATAAAATGCGCTTCGGATTTCCATTCTCGCCAGCAGTTTTACTACAGTGGCTGTCTTCTGTTCGGACTGTTTTGCATGCAGTGCATGCCATGAACTCATGATACGTGGCAGACTGTTCTATGTCACTGTCTTCAGCTGCACTGTTCACGTCGACATCACTTTCCTCATCTCCCTCTGTCGTGCTGGTTACTGTATTGTGTGCTCTGTGGCTGTCAGTGCTGTCAACTGGGTTAACATCACACTTTGGAAAAAAATATCACCGTATTTTTTTTTTTTAGCGGCTGAAAGCAGCGTGTGTAACCGACCAGTCAAAGATAATAAGGTTACCGAGTCGAAGATAATGAGGTCACCGTGTCAAATATAATGAGGTCATCTTGTCAAAGACAACGAGGTCACTGTGTAAGAGACAATGAGGTCACCACCATGTCAAGGATCAAAGAACGAGGAGGTCACTGTGTCAAAGATAATGAGGCCACCGTGTCAAAGATAATAATAGGCCACTGTGTCAAAGATGATCCAGCCACCGTGCTGAATTGTCACAGACAGTGGGTTCGTGTCGCGAAGTTAGCATCGCCATGTCGTGTGACTATGCCTGTGTATGTCATTTTCAAGGGCAGAGCTCCAATTTTCATGTGAGATCAGGCCTGCCTGCAGCACACTGCATTATCAATGCCTGATACAGAATTCTCATTAGGAAAAGAATTTTAAAGAATTATATAAAACTCACATATTTTTCCCATCCCATTAAAGACAAACCATTCTTGCGTGAACATGTCTACCATCGGTGTGTGAAAGCAGACATGAAAGCCTTATCATTTTAGAGCAAAAGGATTTCTTAAATTGCCCATAGCAAGCGTCTCTTTCCTTTCCTGTTTTTGCCTTTCATTGATAACATTTGGTAGCGCTGTCTAAGTCAGTATACTATTTTCTTTCATCCGCAAAAGGCGAAGCCAATATTGAATTAATCCCATTGTAGAATCTATGCAGAGTGACCTCTGCCCAACTGCCAACACATCGATTTGTTTGTTGTTTTAACAGGTAAACCACAGTGTCGTTTGTAAGAAGAGACCACATTTTGATGTATGTAGTCTAGTCTATGTCATACGTGTATTTTTGATGAATCCAACAGTATTGACCTTACTATTGCATGAAAAAGATCTTGAGAAAGTTTTATCAACAACATGCTCCACATTTCTCGACGAAAGAGATACACAGGGGTGTTTTTACCTGTCGTAACGAGAGCAGCAGTTTGAAGTTTACAAGTCAATTTAGTGGTAAAAAAAAAATCATCATCTCGATTGTTTTGTCGTCGTTGGATCACCTTCCATTGCTTCCCAGATACCTGTCCTTTCACACACACACACACACACACACACACACACACACACACACACACACACACACGCACGCACGCACGCACGCACGCACGCACGCACACACACACACACACACACACACACACACACACACACACACGCACGCACGCACGCACGCACGCACACAAGCGCGTGCGCGAGCGCTTTTCGTTGTGGCTTGCTAACAGTTATTTCAAATTTTACAACTCGTCTCAGCCTACTTTCACAGAGTTCAGTTGGACTTCATTTCATTCCGTCCCATTTTCTGCTTTGCCCCGCCGACAGTAGGGGGCAATATCAGAGCTGTTTCCATGTCAACTTCCATTCCATATATGTATGTCAGAAGTTGTACATAGTAAACGTGCCAAAACGGATTAAACATGAAGACATTTTTCCACAAAACCTTTGGTCAAATGAAAAAAAAAAATCATGCATCTATATAACAAACTAAAAAGTCGAATGTTGCTGGGCGTCTTTAAACAGGACCTTCATGAAATCTGCCGTAACTGTTTATGATGAACGTCATTCAGCTGAATTCGCAAACGTCTAGGGCGGATGAGAAGTACGGTACGTCGTCAGCGATAACTGAATAAATTATTAATCCTAACTTATTTGGTAGGGAAAAAAAACCTAAAAGAAGATGCACTGTCCCGCCGAACGTAAGAGACAAACAAGTCAGAGTAGAAAACACGACGCGTTTTTCGAACTTTTTGGTCTTCTTCCAGCAAGACACAGCATTGAAAACAATGAAAACGAAGAGCGAACAATCACTTATCTCCTCAAACTGGCGCAAAATGGATGTGGAGCAAAAACGAGCTGCTGCAGGCGGAAACGGAAATAAGAGGTCTAAAATGCATCGTGTGCGTGTGTGTAT
>JADBJO010001758.1:146728-156728 GCA_016801955.1 Conus betulinus
CATCTTTTATAATGTTAAAATCTGATTCTGTTAAATGAATGTCCAAGTATCATTTTATCATATGATGAATTAGCCATGTATTGCACTGAGTAGAATCAACATATTCATTAGCTTTTTTTTTTTTTTTTTTTTTTTTTTTTACTGTATTAGTACACTATAGTCTGCTCAATCGTCAGTACCACGATGCGTTTTCAATTTCATTGTATTTTCTTTAGTATCATTTTCCGGTTTGTTTTGGGTATCACCATAGCAATAGCTGCTTCAGTCAGGACAACCGCTTCATAAGTAAAGTATCCTTTGGTCTTGATTCTGTCTCGTGCATTTGGGTTGCCTCTCTTTCCTGTCTGCATCAAAGTCATCCAAGGATGCTTCCCGGTCTCGTAGCAATATTGGGAAATTGGTCTATTATGCATCTTTCCTCGTTTGACCCTTCCTTTCATTGTGATCGCCATCCTTACACGTAAAAAACAATTGTGTCGACTTCCCACGCACTGGATGAAAGGTAATATGTATGCAAGGCTGTGTTTCATTTCATCTGAATTACTGGAATAAAAGAAATTCAAGGTAATAAAAATGATATCACTGGATCAGATGAGACGTTCAGGAAAAGGGAATTCGGTTTCATGGTAGAGATCTTGATAGGGGTTTTATGATCACAGCGTCCTTAAATTTGGCATTTCTTCATAGAGAGAGAGAGAGAGAGAGAGAGAGAGAGAGAGAGAGAGAGAGAGAGAGAGAGAGAGAGAGAGAGAGAGAGATGCTCTGGATGGATCGTATACGTTTTGCGTCTGTTCCACAAAACTACAATCCTAGGATGAGCTTGGAGTCATTTTCGAGCTGGTAATGACGTAACGTTCGATGAACACACACGCACACACACACACACACACACGCACACACACACACGCACGCACACAGAGAGAGAGAGAGAGAGAGAGAGAGAGAGACACACAGACAGACACAGAGAGAGAGAGAGAGAGAGAGAGAGAGAGACACACACACACACACACACACACACACACACACACACACACACACACACACACACCTCGTTTGTTTTAGTAACAATATTTTGATAGACACTTTGATACGTATAGGGATCTGATGTAAAAACGGCAAGGATTTGGTCTTTTTATAGATCTACTTCCCAACATGAGTCTAGACAAGGTGTAGTCCACACAGGATCTTAAATGACGACATTTGAGCTCGATTCTGACATAAAGGCTGAACGCTAACCCGCTGTGGTAAACTTTCTTTCATTGATTTCATTTGATGGTCTTATTTGATGTGGGCATTCTGCCCACTTCAGATGAAACGCACCTGTATCCCATCACAACCATCTCCCCCCCCCCCCCTCCCCCCCCCCCCCCCCCCCCCCTCCGCCCCCCCCCTTCCCCCCCCTCGTCACCGCATACCGGCCCGCCTAAAGCTTGTTCCCTCTCCCGCGTCACTCAAAGACTTCCCTCCGCCTCCAATGCGCATACATCCATGGCCAGGACCTAAAACTTGTACCAGCTCACACGAACTTAAAGACTTTACTGACAGGTCTAACAGCAATAATATCCATGCAGCCAACTATTGTGTGTTTATGTGGGGGCGTGTGTGATGATACATCTGAACCTAGACCAGTATATATATATATATATAAATATAATATATATATATATATATATATATATATATATATGTGTGTGTGTGTGTGTGTGTGTGTGTGTGTGTGTGTGCGTGCGTGCGTGCGTGCGTGCGTGCGTGCGTGCGTGTGTGCGTGCGTGCGTGCGCGCTCGATTCTCAAACCCATGTCTTTAACACACACACACACACACACACACACACACACACACACACACACACACACACACACACACACACAGAGCCTAATCTCTAAAATTCATATGCTTCTTTGAGGGTGCGTGGGGGTGGGAGTAAGGAGGCTGGGGATGGGTGATAACCGGAATGCGCTCTTTCAGGTGCTGGTAGATCATGCGTAAACTCTAGACTTTGCTTCCATTGCTGTTGTTGTTGTTGTTGTTGTTCTTGTTGTTCTTGTTCTTGTTCTTGCTGTGCATGGTTTGTCCGCACTCTCCTGCCCAGTCTCACACAACGAGTGTCTTCCATAACAATCCCACATCCACACCTTGTGAGTGAGCCCGTGCCCACACAGAGAGGGGAACGCCCGGTAGCCGGAGGCCAGGGCTCAGAGGAAACGTCCTTCATTTGCCGATAGACGTCGGCACACAACAAACGAGTTAGGCACTGGATGGGCGGAAGGGGCCCAGATTTACACAAGCAGCTCTCCAGGCGGACTGATGAAGGGAGCAGCACAAAGTGCCCACCAAATGACCGGAAGAGGTCCACACAGGGAAGGCCATTTCACCATTACCGGCTGATGGTGGCAAAATAAACCCTCATGCTGTAGTCCACCTTCAGACAGAGTCTTTCGTCGGTGTAGGCTGTGAGCTTGTTCAGGTGCTATGATCATTATCATCGCCTCTCTCTCTGTCTCTCTCTCTTTCTCACACACTCACACATACACACACTCTCTCTCTCTCTCTCTCTCTCTCTCTCTCTCTCTCTCTCTCTCTCTCTCTCTCTCTCCGTGTCTCTGTCTCCGTCTGTCTGTCTGTCTGATTTTTTTTTCTTGCAAAAAAAAAGAAAAAAAAAAAATGTCGATGAAAGTCCAGATTCTTTTCAAGCCTAAGCCCACCTACTCCTCTGTCTGTCTGTCTGTCTGTCTGTCTGTCTGTCTGTCTGTCTGTCTCTCTCTCTCTCTCTCTCTCTCTCTCTCTAGTCTCTCTGGTTAAACAAATGTTTCAAGGGAAAGTTTGAACTATAAATATTTCAACAACAAAACATTAAGAGCCACAATAATTTGATCAACTTCCGAAAGTAAAAAATAAACCACAAACACACACACACACACACACGCGCGCACGCACGCACGCACGCACGCACGCACGCACGCACACACACACACACACAACACACACACACTAATCTGCAATATCCTTCCTCTAAAGATGCCTTCAACAGTCGGTGTGAGCCTTATAACTTAAAACACCATTGAAGCAACCTGCTTTCAAACGAAGAAAAAGTTTCGGACCTACATGGACACTTCTCTGGCAGAAGCATGGCAATAACAGATGAAGCCCTCCCCCCAAACCTTTTAGATGACTGCCCTTTGTGATTTGTTGATGGTCATAGCGAAGGAGGTCTTCAGATGACCCACAGCCTCTTAAATTACAACAGATAGATGACTTGGGATGAGGGGTTTCCTCGGGATAAAGACATGCTGACCTTTGTGCTTCCTTCTGAGAGTTGTTGCTTCTGTGACAGCCTGCTGCATCAAGGGGGGAAGGATGAAAGGCGGGGGTGGGGGGGGTGGGGGGGGGGTGGGGGGTGGGGTCAGGCATGTGGAAGGAGGTGAGGTTTGGGTGAGGAAATAACGGTCATTCGAGATCTGTCTGTAGTTCTGTGGTCTAAACTGAAGTGTGGGTGAAGATACCTGTTCTACAGATCGGGGGCTTGTTGTCAGTGTCATGCCAAAGTGAGTGCAACCGATGACTTTGATTTTTTTTTTTTTTTTTTTACTGGAATAGAAAATGATTGGTCTGTTTAATTTAAAGGATGATGAAGTTTGAGAAGTCAGATTTTTGTGGTAATTCTTAGTGGTATCCGCAAGCTCTTGCACGAACGCGCACGCTTGCTCTCTCTCTCTCTCTCTCTCTCTCTCTCTCTCTCTCTCTCGGGGGCATGTGTATGAAGACAAGCTTGGCAAGTCACACGTTGCGAGCTATGTACAGTTCCACTGTTTTTTTCTGTTGGTGCGTAGTGCACAGCGTTGGTAGTTGACCAGTGACTTTGTAAACGACTATATGCCATCCGGCCCGCTGACTTTCAGGCCTGTTTGTGGTCAGTTCGCGCTGGTCTTTTCAGCGTTTATGTTGAAACGGGCTAGATTTCTTGTCTCAGCGCGGATATCCATTTTGAAACTCAGAACTCGTGCTGACGGTGTCATGGTAGGGATGCTCCTCGTCGTACTCTTCTACGGGAATTTAATCCATCAGTGTGGGGACGTGGAGCTCAACCCAGGACCTGGCAGCAAGACCACTGACAGCAAGCGACAGACCCGCCTGGACAGCGCTGGGGCTGGTACGCGCAGGGAAAGTGTGGACAGGACAGGATTTACGCATGATACGCCATCTACGCACCCCATGGAGCCCACTCTGAAGGACTTGATGACAATGATGAGTGATGTGAAATGTAAGTGTGAGCAGATGAGTGGAGATATGAAAGAGGTGAAAGGAGTGTGTGATAGTATTAAAGGAGAAATTATGTCACTCAAAATGAAATCTCTGGCTTGAAACAGGAAAATGAAAATTTGAAATGTGAGAATAAGAGACTTAATGAGAAAATTGAAACTTTAGACAGGAAGGTGGACGATCTCGAGGGCCGTTCCAAACGGAACAACTTGATTATCCATGGTATTCCACGTAGAGAACGAGAGAGAGACCTGGCAGGGACAGTGAGGTGCTGTGAAGGAAATGTTGACAGATAAATTAGAACTCTCTAGGGATGTAGAATTTGATCGGGTACACCGTTTGAATTCCAGGGCCGACTCTCCCATTATTGCATGCTGTACCTTTTATAAAGACAAAGTGAGGATCCTGCGTGCAAAACAGAAGTTAAAAGGTACCCAGCTTTTCATTGGAGAAGACTTTTCCTTCAAAGTGAGAGAAATAAGGAGAAAATTATCGCCTCACTTAAAGTCAGCCCGAAACCAAAACAAGAAGGTTTCAATGGTATACGACCACCTTGTCATTGAAGGAATGAAATATGGTCTAGATGGCAGCGAAAATCTGGTCCCACTTCAATAACGGTCCGGCCGGCCCTGTGGTTTTAAGTCTCTTATTCCGAACGTTTAAGTGGTAACAAAAGTGAAAGGACACCGCACGCTGTCAGGGCAGAAAACACACGAGCGCAAAGATTTAGTGGGTCAGCGAACCGTGGTGAGTTGAAACCGGCGTGCGACACGCTCGTGCAGAACAGGCATGGCTCGAATGTTGGACAGCCTGCGCACTTGGATGCTGTCATATATGTCAGTGTGTCAAATGAACATGTCATGTGTAATGTGTCAAATGATTGTGTTTCTTGTGTTGTAAATGATGATGATAAAAATGACGAGAATACTAGAAGAAAGACCACTTCATATGATGATACTGTAAATAACTGTTCTATTTTATGTGATGTCCCCAAATACACTGCTCCTTGTAATATTGCTCACGTTTGCAACACGTTGAGGGTTGCCAGTTATAATGACAGTGTGGTTAAAAACTGTATTGCAAGTGATTGCGATAGTACGTCAGTAAATGAAAATGTCAAGGATGATAAGTGTGTGAATGACAATGGGGGCTGTCTAAATGTAACTGACGAATGTGATGATGAGATCGGTGATTACATTGATGGGAATGAAACGATATGTAAGGATGACTGCATAAATGGGGAACAAACGGAAATAAAAGCTGACTGTGTGGTGATAATTGTGCCTATGAAAATGAACATAGTGGATCACAAGCACGTGATGAAGAAAGATATATTGGGCGAGGATGGTGAAGTGGGTAAGTCTGTGATTGTGGGGAATGTAAATAAGTTTAAAAACAAACGTAAACGCGATGTTTTTGTGTAAACAATAGTGAGAAAATCAAATGAAATTGATGACAGTCACTATGATTATGTGCGAATAGATGATCAAAGTTATGTGAGTGACAAGGATGGATAGTTTTTTTGAGTGAAAACTCTGGAAATCTAGACAATCTTGTGAACACTGTATCCTTTCTACATTGGAATGTATGTGGTCTTTTGTCGAAAATGAATGATGCAGATTTTGTTAACTTTGTTACATCCTTTGATTTTGTGTGTTTAGTGGAAACTTTTGTAGAAAATTTTGATGCTGGCATATTCAAAGATCATAAACTGTTCCTCAAACCTGCGGTAAAAACTGGCAACGCAAGGGAGATGTTCCGGGGGTATAATAGTCTTAGTTCGTAAATCTCTTCTTCTTGTGTCCATCCGCGTGACTGTGATTATAAGTATTGTTTATCATTTATGCTGGAAAAAAGATTCTTTTGGACTGAGTAAGAATGTTCTGCTTATATGTGCGTATGTTCCCCCAGAAAATTCCCCATATTACTCATTATACGGTTACAACAATGGAATAGATATGTTGGAGGAATGTGTCGTCGTGGAGAAATTAATGTGTGTCGATGATTTTGATTTATTATTATGTGGTGATCTGAATGCAAGGACATCGGATATTTTCCCTGATATTCTACATGATTGTGAACTCCACATTAACCATGTAAAGGATGTGGACAACAAAATACAGAGGTGCTCTGAGGATACTGTATCGAATTCATATGGGAAAAAACTACTTACATGTGTACTGTATTTGGTTTATATATTTGCAATGGTGTATGTACTGGTGACCTTGAAGGTCGTTACACGTTTATTTCGGACTCGGGAAGTAGTGTCAATGACTACTTTCTATCATCTGGGAACTTGTTTAATTTCTTGAATGACCGTTTAACATTAAGAGTTCTTGAAAGAATCGAATCTGATCACTTACCCTTTTGTTATCCATTCAAAGGCAAACAGAAAAAGAATGTATTTACTGAAAACCAAGTGTAGAAAGAGCTCAATTTGTGACAAAATATTGTTGGAAAGAAATGTATGCGGAACGATTTACTATGTCTATGAGCTCATATCGTGTACAGCAGAAATTAGATATGGCAGAAGCTTTTATATTTAGAGATGTGAATAAATCCCTTGACATGTTCAATCAGATTATTAAAGAACAAGCTGTTCATATGAAGAGAAAAATCTTGGTAGGTAAAAAAAGTCAAAGAGAAGGAATGGTTCGACCAAGAATGTAGACGGACGAGACGTGGAGTACGAAGACTGCTGAGATGGTTTAGAAACACATTGGATATTAATATTAGAAGCCAGTTTTGCATTGCAAGACGTGAGTATAAGAACCTGAATATAAGAAAGCAGAAAGTCATAACGAATCGTTAGTAAATGAATTGGAAAACTCTGTGAAAAGTCAAAAGAACTTCTGGGACACAATGCACAAGATCTCGAAAAGAAAACCCCAGCCTTTAAATGATATATGTATGAATGAATGGTTTGATCATTTCAAAAGTGTTTTGGAAAAAGACGAAGAAGAGATAATTGATATCAACTACGTTGATGACAATGAAGACATTGTGCTGGACAGGCCAATTTCGAGAGCAGAAGTTTTACTTGCCATTAGAAAGCTAAAGAATGGTAAGTCAGCTGGTCCAGATGGACTTATAAGTGAGTTCTTTAAAAAATTCTGGTGAATCAGTTGTTAATTTCCTTGTCTCACTATTTAACTATTTATTTGAGAAAGGAATTTTTCCGAATAATTGGACAGAATCTGTAATCATTCCTTTATATAAGAAAGGTCAAGTCAATGACGTTAACAATTATCGTGGTATTTCCTTATGTGACATTAGTAGCAAATTATACAGTTTCATTGTTAATAGCAGATTACAGGAATGGATTACCCAGAAAGATATTACAGGTGAGTACAAGCCGGATTTAAAAAGGGATATTCGACAATCGATCATATTTTTTTTTACTTTGTTTGCTGCTATCCAAAAACAATTCGCCTATAATAGAAAGTTATACGTTGCTTTTGTGGATTTCGAGAAGGCATTCGATTCTATATCTAGAAGTTACTGTGGCCAGTTCTGATCAAAAACGGAATTAAGGGTAAGTTGTATCGTTGTGTTAAAAGCATGTATAACGAAGTAAAGGCAAAGAGTAAGGTCTGGGGCAACACTGTCTGATGCGTTGAACTGTACACGAGGGGTCAAGCAGGGTGATGTTTGTAGTCCTGTTTTGTTTTCACTTTTTATAAATGAACTGGCCTTGGAAATAATTGAGAATGGTCTTCATGGAGTTACGTTTGATCTTATAGAATTATTTATCCTACTTTTCGCTGATGACATTATTCTATTGTCTATAACAGTAGTGGGTTTACAGAGACAATTAAATAATCTATATAATGCTGCAAGTAAATTAGAACTGAAAGTAAATATGAAGAAAACTAATATTATTATATTTCGTAAGGGAGGGTATTTGTCGGCAAATGAGAAATGGACGTATGGAAATGAGAGAGTACAAGTAGTAAATGAAGTATCTTGGAATCTATTTCTCAACAAGACTCAGTTTTAGTTTTGCGTGCCAAAGTATAGCTAATAAAGGGAAGAAAGCGGTTATTTTCTTGCTACATGTCTTATATAAATTAGATTGCAATGCTTTCAGTGTCTTTAGTAAACTATTTGACTCTCAGATTCAGCCAATGCTACAGTATGGTGCGGAAATATGGGCTTTTGAAAAAAACGACAGAAATAGAAAAAGTACATTTGTTTGCATTGAAACGCTTTCTTAATGTCGATAGTCGAACGCCAAATGATCTTGTTTACGGTGAACTAGGCAGATATCCAATTTACCTCAATTCATACATGAAATGTATTAAGTATTGGCTGACACTGACCAGAATGAATGAAGATAGGCTGCCGTTTAAGGCATATAAAATGTTATTGAATTTAGATTCTCATGGGAAGAGGACTTAGGTTACAAATGTTCGTCATTGTTTAAATTCTTATGGATTTTCCTATGTCTGGGACAACCAGGGTGCCCAAAATATATCAGTTTTTTTTAACATCTTTTAGGCAAAGAACCATTGATTGTAGATGGCAGGACTGGCATGATCACATATATACTAGTGACAGATTTGCACAGTACAGGTTGTTTAAAAACTACTCATTTGAGAGAACTGTATATTGATCTAAAAATGAATAGATGTATGAAAAGTGAATTGACCAAGTTTCGATTTGGTGTGTCTCGTATTGCATGCCATTGCTTAAGATACAGCGTCAGGAATGAAAATATGCTTACATGCCGTTTATGCAACATTGGAAAAGAGAAGATGAATTGCACTTTTTATTTTGCTGCCCTGCCCTGAATGATCTTAGAGAAAAATTTATACAACCGAAATACTATAAGGCTCCATGCATTTCAGGTTAACTTTTACTTATGTCGTCACACCATGAGACCACAATGAAAAATTTAGCAATGTATATTTATCTAGCGCAAAATAGGCTGAAAATCGTTACTTCTTAGAATGTTAGTTTTCAGTGTATACAATGAAGAATCTTATTTTGTCTATTAATCGTTGATTTGGCATATGTCACTGGCTTTTTTCTTTCGCTTAGTTGTGTGAACATCCCCCTTCAGTATGGGGCCTAGGCCTTTATCTGAATAAATTTTTTGAGTCTTTTGAGTCTCTCTCTATCTCACACACACACACACACACACACACACACACACACACACACACACACACACACCACACACACACGCGCGCGCGCGCGCGCGCGCGCGCGCGGAGAGAGAAAGAGAGAGAGAGTGTGTGTGTGTGTGTGTGTGTGGGGTGAGAGAGAGAGAGAGAGAGAGAGAGAGGAGAGAGAGAGGAGAGAGAGAGAGAGAGGAGGAGAGAAACAAACGGACAGACAGACAGACAGACAGACAGACAGACAGAGACAGACAGAGAGAGAGAGAAAACAGAAAACACAGAGGAAAGCCTCAGCCCCCCCCCCCCCCCCCCCCCCCTCCTCCATCCACCATCCCTCCTTATTTTCTGTGACCTCGGTTTGAAAGCCCCTACCTCCCCGCTCCCCACCCAATCTTCCCTAATCCACCACCGTCCACATGACCGCGTGTGCGCGCATGCACGCACGCACGCGCCGCGCGCACACGCACACACACACACACACACACACACACACACACACACACACACAGAGGGAAGGCAGTGTGCTGTGCGATGGATCTGTCCTACAGAAACACAGACAGAAGGCAGTCCGAGAGAACACAGACAGATGGCAGTCCGAGAGAACACAGACAGAAGGCA
>JADBJO010001758.1:166728-171728 GCA_016801955.1 Conus betulinus
TCGAAAGAGGTTTGGACATTTTTTTTAATTTTGCAGGAATGAATTGCTGTCTTAAGCTACGTAGTGCTGGGCAACAACAACAACAACAACAACAACAACAACAAAACAAAGAAGAAAGAAAAAAAAATGAACCTCATCATCTTTATTGTTTTTACACAGTAGGCAGATTAAATCATTGTCACTATGGAATCGACATTGGTAGCTGAGACACCAAGTCTGAACAGCAACAGGATAACAGAAAGAGAAAGAGAGAGAGAGAGAGAGAGAGAGAGAGAGAGAGAGAGAGAGAGAGACAGACAGACAGACAGACAGACAGACAGACGGACGGACAAACTGACACAGAGAAAGAGAAACAGAGAGAAAGTGAGACAGACAGACAGACAGACAGACAGACGGAGGGAGGGAGGGAGGGAGGGAGGGAGGGAGGATATATATGTATGCCAGCAAGAGGTAACAGAGATTTCTACGGACTGGAAACGAGACGGGTACTTCACACAACAGAGTACAGTGATGTGTGATAACTCATGACAACAGACATCACGCCGAGTTCTGCTTCACAAGCGTAACCTGTCATAGTTCACAGCTGCACGCTGCGCTATACTGATGCAACAACACATCTCAGCCAGACACATGGCGCCTTATGTCCATTTCATGACACTGCTATGCTGTACTACTCTCCGCTTCAAGGTAGTACCCTTATTCTATGTCACGTAGTACGACTCTACTTGCATTATAATGGAAACATACAGCATTCCTGCTCACAAGCAAATATTGCATCATGGTGCATCACGTTACCGTAAACTTCAATACACCTACCATGTACTTTATACGCTACACCACACTACACTATGTCCTTCACTACACTACACACTACGTAATACACATTACACGCCCACTACACAATAACACACAAAACCACATCAAGTCACACCGAACGCCATACTACACTAAATATTGCATTACACACAACAGTACACATTACATCACGTCACATTACATAAAACTAAGCACTACGCTGCACAGTACAGTGTTCCACGCGCTCTTTCAGGCTCGAGTCCTACAAGGGCGTTGTGATTCTAGAGTGTGAGGACGAGGGGGGGGGGGGGGGGAGTAGGAGCTGACATCGAGGATATTGACACTGACAGCCGCCTCACAGTTGATCTGTTTTCTACACAACGGAGAAGAGCTGGGATGCCCCAGGCAAGGTAATGTTGCTTATAGTCCCAGCCGACCACAAAGGGCGATATCAGGGCTGTCACCACCACGTTAAAATCAACTCACAAGTCAAAAAAAAAAAAAAAAAAAAAAAAAAAAAAAAAAAAAAAAAACTTTCACACACCTCTTTAAAATGCACCTTCTATAGAAACGTACCAGAAACTTCGTCAAAAATCTTTCTTCCATAAAATCTTAGATCAGATGAAAAATTCTTTCAGAAACTCAAAGATCACGTCAGGTAGGACATCTCTGAACAGGGTTTTCATGGACTCTGCTGTAAAGTGTTTATGTCTCACATCGTGCAAGTCCCAACAATCTAAAAGAATATGTTTCCCTGTGAGTGGAACATGACATGGAATACACCACGGAGCTTCTTCACCTTTTAAAAGATAAGAGTGGGTATAAAAGGAGTGGCCTGCGTGCAACCTGCACAAAACTGTCTCTTCCTTACGGCCACCTGTGGCAGACGGTACAAACTCCTTTAGATTCGGACGGATCTGGAAAAGTTTGTTGTCCATCTGAGTGTTCCATTCCTCTTGCCAGAGGTTTCTAACGTAAGTTTCAACTTTGGGTTTCACGTCCGTGTGCGGGATGGAAAATCTGCACGTTTCAAGGTGTGTGGTATCCTTGGCAAGTTGGTCTGCCTTCTCGTTGCCTCGATTGCCGACGTGACCAGGACCCAAGCGAAAATTTATGCTGTACCCGTGGTTTTTTAGAGCAGTGAACTGTTCAAATACATTCAATAGTTGAGGGTGTTTGAGGTTGAGGCCAGCAATGGCCCTCAAAGCAGAAAGGGAATCTGAGAGGATAAGAAAGTCTTTGTGATTTGACTCCGAGATATTTTCAGAACCAAGACCAGCGCTGTGAGTTCAGCGGTGTATACAGAGCTGTCTGAAGGAATATGTTTTGATATATATCGGGAGGGAGCTGTTGAGCAGTAAGCGGCACAAGCGACTCCCTCCTCGGACTTGGAACCGTCGGTAAATATCTTGTGGAATGAAGGGAATTTGGAACAAAGTAAGATGCCCCAGACGCTCTACTCCTGGATGTTGTCAGCCAGCTCTTCCTCCGCCCTCACACAGTGCCAGAGGTAACGGTGACGCTCAGGGAGTTGTGGCGAGACACGTGACCCAACAACATCACCCTCCGTCTCTTCACTGTGGTCAGAACGAGTTCCTGTCCACCAGCCAAGAGTTTGAGGGTTTTAGAGGCACTTGGTCCCCAGTACCTCCATTTTTTTCTTTCTTTTTTCTTTGTTTCTTCCTTCACCGGGCCCCAATACCTCTCGTTTTTTCTTTCTTTCTTTCTCTTTCTTATCTATCTTTAAGTCGCCTCTCGGGAAAGGCCCAGTGACGGTTAGGAAAGACCTACTGACCGCAAGGAAAGTCCTGTTTAAAACGGGAAAGATGTGTATCCGGGATTTCTTTTCACAGCGCACATAAGACCTCACGTAGCGAAAGCTTGGCCGTGTCTGGAGTTGTACTGTGTTCATCTGTCAGCGGAACAGCAACGAGTCAGGCTACGGGATGCACACGACAGTTGCTCGACGGCGGCGTTTTTTTTTTCCCCCGGAAGCACTCTGCAGTCATGAAATATGGGCTGGTACACCCTTAGGAACCCTCCTGTGGAGGTTCTGTCGTGTCACTTCCAGTGGCCATTACACAATGGCATCTGCCAAGGATTAATTATGACCCCTGCCGTCTTAATGGAATGCCCTGCGCGTGCCTGCACCCTATGTGAACACAGCGCAGGCTCCCAAAGGTGATTTAGGATTGCTCCCGCTGGTTTGTTCAGGAGCTGAGGACAGTACTTCTCTGAGACCCCCCCCCCCCCCCCCCCCTTAACCTCTCCCCTCCTCGCACCTTCTGGTGTATTTCTTTCTTCTTTTTTTTTTTCTTTCCCCAGACTGCTGTTAAGGTCCAGGCCAGATCAGTGTCGGAGGATAGAGATGACTTGGCTTCCTGGAGCTTGAGAAGCTAACATTGGTCGTCTTCCATAGTCCTGTCGGATTTGTTATTACCAAGTGCATGGCGGGGGGGAGGGTGGGGTGGGGCGGGGGAGTCTGACCTTGGCCTCTATTGCTGACCTGCCATCTCTGGTAGTCGTGGAGTCAGGGTGTTTGAAGGCCTCTGTTCAGGTAGGTGACCATTCGTGATAGTGTTGGTGTGGATGCTCTTTGTAGTATTTACATTCCCCTCAAAATTCCCTCTTTTTCAGAGCTCACCTCCGGCCCATATGCAGCTACTACACTACACTACACACACTACACTACACTACACTACACTACACTACACAGAATACACTACACAGAATACACTACACTACACTACACTACACTACACTACACTACACTACACAGAATACACTACACTACACTTTACTACACAGCTTACACTATAATACCCTGCCTTACACCACACTAACCACACCACACCACTCTACCGTACCCTACACCACACCACACCATCCTACCCTACCCTACATCACACCACACCACCCTACCCTACACCACACCACCCTACACCACACACACACCACCCTACGTACCCTACCCTACACCACACACCACCCTACCCTAAACCACACCACTCTACTACCCTACCGTACCTACCCTACACTACACACACACCTACACCACACCACACCACCCTACCGTACCCTACACACACACCACCTTACCCTACCCTACACACCACCCCACCCACCCTACACTACACCACCACCACACCAGCCTACCCTACACTATACCACACCACACCACCCTACCCTACACCACACCACAACACACCATCCTACCCTACACCACACACCACCTTACACTACGCCACACCACCCTACCCTACCACCCTGCCCCACACCACACCACCCTACCCTACCCTGCCCCCACACCCAACACCACCATCCTACCCTACCCTACCCTACACAACACTACCCTACACACACCACACACCACCCATACCCTACCCTATACCGTACCCTACACAACACCCTACACCCTACCCTACCCTACACCACACCACCCTACCCTACCGTACCCTACACCACACCATCCAACCGTACCCTACACCACCACCCACCCTACCCTACACACCCTACCCTACACCACACCACCCTACCGTATCCTACACCACACCACCCTACCCTACACCACCCCACCCTACACCACTACACCACACCACCCTACACCACACACCACACCACCCTACACCCTACCCTACACCACACCACCCTACCGTACCCTACACAACCCTACACCCTACCCCTACACCACACCACCCTACCCTACACCACACCACCCTACCCTACACCTACACTACACACACCACCCTACCCTACCCTACCGTACCTACACCACACCACCCTACCTACCCTACCCTACACCACACCACCCTACCCTACACCACACCACCCTACCGTAACCCTACACCACCCTACCGTACCCTGCACCCACCACCCTACACCACCCACACCACACCCTACCCTACCGTACCCTACACCACACCACCCTACCCTACCCTACACCACACCACCCTACCCTACACCTACACCACCCTACCCTACACCACCACCCTACCCTACACCACACCACCCTACCCTACCCACCCCACACCACCCTACCCTACACCACACCACCCTACCCTACCCTACACCACCACCCTACCCTACCGTACCCTACCCCCACGCCATCCTACCCTACACCACACCACACCACCCTACCGTACCCTACCCTACACCACACCACCCTACCGTACCCTACCCCACACCACCCTACCCTACTGTACCCT
>JADBJO010001758.1:179228-184228 GCA_016801955.1 Conus betulinus
ATGATGTAAATTTTACGTAGGACTATTGGCCAGTAGGGGTACACACAAAACAAAACAAAAAAACAAAAATCACGAATAGTAATCACTGATCTGTAGACCAGTTTGGTCTAATATGGATTGATATTTTCCAGTTGTAAAGTTCTTTACACGAATGTCACTTCACACACACACAGAAATGGACACACACATACATACATATATATCTCTGTGTGTGTGTGTGTGTGTGTGTGTGTGTGTGTGTGTGTGTGTGTGTGTGTTGACCAATTCAGTCTCTCTCTCTCTCTCTCTCTCTCTCTCTCTCTCTCTCTCTCTCTCTCTCTCTATATATATATATATATATATATATATATATATATATACGGAGAGAGAGAGAGAGGGGAGAGACGTCTCCGTCTCTTTGTCAGTTTGTTTCTGTCACTGTCGCTGTCTATATTTGTATGTCTTTATCTGTATGTGTCTGTCCGTCTGTCTGTCTATCTGTCTGTCTGTCTGTCTGTCTGTCTGTCTCTCTCTCTCTCTGACGTGTGTCTGTCAGTGAATGCGTATATGACTTGCGTGCATGCGCGCATGATCGATTAAACATATGTGCAAGAGTAAATATATGTGTGTGTGCGTGCGTGCGTGCGCACGCGCGCGTGTTTCTGTGTGTGTGTGTGTGTGTGTGTGTGTGTGTGTGTGTGTGTGTGTGTGTGTGTGGTGTGTGTGTGTGTGTGTGTGTGAGAGAGAGAGAGAGAGAGAGAGAGAGAGAGAGACAGAGAGAGACAGAGACAGACAGAGACAGAGACAGAGACACAGAATGTATCTGCACGCGCCTGTGATAGCACGCATGCATGTGTCCGTAGGTGCGCATGTGCGTACATGACTGTCAATTCATGTGTGCGTGCGTATGTGCTGCTGGCCAGTAGCAAAGAGCAAGCCTCACCTTCATCACCACCCCCCCCCCCCCCCCCCCCCCCCAAAGGCCCCGAAGCAAAGTAGTGATTGAGACTGTCACTTTGCACGCGGACTGCCAAAGCCTTTAAAAGCATAGAGGGACCAGCCGCCTGCCTGACGGCTCTCCTCGGACAACGCTGCTTCCTTCCCGTGTTGAAAACGTAGGCATTAGCTGGCCTCCACACCATTCCCCCTCCTCACCCTCACCTCCCTACACATATACCCACGCTCACAACCACCTCTCTCTGTCTGTCTCTCTGTTTGTCTGTCTGTCTGTCTGTCCGTTTGTTTGTCTGTCCGTTTGTCTGTCTATGTCTGTCTGTCTGTCTCTCTGTCTGTCTGTCTGTCTGTCTGTCTCTCTCTCTCTCTCTCTCTCTCTCTCTCTCTCTCTCTCTCTCTGTATCTGCCTCTCTGTCACTGTCTGTGTGTGTCTGTGTGTGTCTCTCTCTCGTGCGTGTGTGTGTGTGTGTGTGTGTGTGTGTGTGTGTGTGGATCAGACTGTTTATAAACGATGTTGTTTGTGGAACACTCCGTTCATATACTGCGCACTTTATGGATCAAACTGTTTAGAAATGGTATTATTCATGGTTCAGTTTGTTTGCAATGTGCTGTATAGGAATCAAACTGTGCACAAATGGTACTGTTTATGCCTTGGACTGTGTACAGACAGTGCTGTCTCTAATCCGTCTGTGTAAAAGCGGCGCTATTTATGGATCGAACTATGTACGAATGGTGCCGTTTAATAGATGGAACTGTTTACAAATATTGCCGTTTACAAACCACACTGTACAAACATTCCTGTTCCTGGCTCTGACTGTGTGCAGAAGGCGCTGTTTATTGATCAAACTGTCTTCAAACGATGCTGTCTCTGGCTAACACTGTGTGCAAACGATAGATTCCCCCATTTAACCTTCTCCACGCCAGCTGATCAGCAATCCCAGCCTTCTGCGCAGCCACTTGACTGGGTAGTCATTGCTTTTAACTGCTCGCTACCTCTCCCTTCTTGAAGCCATTCTCGAGCTCCTTAACCAAAAATAAAGCAAAATAAAAAATCTGTTTTGTCTTTCCTCGTGTTCTCTCAGCGAAGGGCGACAACCTCACGATGACATCGCTTAGACTGGCGCTGAACCATGCCTTCACGGCCTAGTCTGTCTGTGGCGGTGTTACCACACTGGGTGGGAATGGGTTAACGTCAGTCACGAAAGAACACTCCATGACACGATGCACAACAACCGAACATTCATAGAGAGTGAGCATGACAGAAGATTTGATAAGGAACACTTATCTTGTTGACGATGATAGATGGTCCTACTACAGGAACATTTACCATATTAGCAATAATCGAAGGTCCTACTACATGAACACTTACCGCATTAACAATGATAAAAGGCCCTACTACAAGAACATTTGAATGATAACGATAGTATGCCATGCGAAAGGAACTCATACGGTAGTGATAATGATAGAAGGCCCTACTGTAAACTCTTACCTTAATGATAACGACAGAAGGTCCTACTACAGAAAACTTACCTTGAAACTAAGAGTAGAAGACTATGCGAAAGAACAATGTCCCTTGTGATGATGATAGAAGGCCTTACGAAAGGAACACTTACTTTAGTGTTACTGATAGAAGGCTCTACGAAAGGCGTGCTTATGACAGGCGGCCCCACAACACAAAGAGGACACCTACTTGCCGTGAGTATGGCAAAAAATCTCACAGAAGAAATATTTTTTATCCACTTCAACATGCAGAAGGCACTACTGAAGAAACACTATCTCGTATTAAAAAAGGTAGAAGGCACTAATAAAGAAATACTCTCTTTGTATTAGAACGGCCGAAGACATTGCTAAAGAAAACAGTTTCTGGCATTAAACACGTCAGAAGGCATTGCTAAAGAAACACTCTCTTGTATTTAGCATGGCAGAAGGCACTGCTAAAGAAACGCTCTCTTGTATTTAGCATGGCAGAAGCCACTGCTAAAGAAACGCTCTCTTGTATTTAGCATGGCAGAAGGCACTGCTAAAGAAACGCTCTCTTGTATTTAGCATGGCAGAAGCCACTGCTAAAGAAAACGCTCTCTTGTATTTAGCATGGCAGAAGGTACTGCTAAAGAAACGCTCTCTTGTATTTAGCATGGCAGAAGGCACTGCTAAAGAAACGCTCTCTTGTATTTAGCATGGCAGAAGATACTGCTACTCAAGACACGCTTTCTTTGTACTTAGCATGGCAGAAAGGCACTGCTAAAGACACGCTCTCTTGTATTTAGCATGGCAGAAGGCACTGCTATGAAAACGCTCTCTTGCACTGAACACTATGTAAGACAGACGCCATCAAGGAAACACTTTCTTCCATCAAGCATGAAAGAAGGCGCTACTACAGAAACTCTTGTCCAGAGCACGGCAGAAAGCATTACTGAAGAAACTTTTTCTTGTGTTAGCATGGCAGAAAGCACTACCAAAGAAACATTCTCTTGTACTGAACATTGCAGAAGATACCAGTCAAGAACCATTTTCTTATTTGAAGCATAGCATGAAGTACGACTAAAGGAACACTTGCTTGTAGTGAGCATGGTAAAAACACACTCTAAAGTAACAGTTACTTCCAATAGAAGGCCCTACCACAGAGGCTACCTACTTTGAATGAAGATCCTGCCAAGGAGAGGCGATGTAGTGAGCTTGGCCAAACGCCTTTTAAAGGAACACCTGTGTAGAGAGCATGGCCGACGGCACCACTGCCAGAACACTGCTTGCGCTGAGCATCTCAGAAGACCCTATGACAGGAGCACTTACCTGTAGTGAGCATCTCATGACAGAAGCTCGCCCCTATGACAGAAGAAGCACTCGCCTGTAATGAGCATGACAGAAGACCCTATGACAGGAGCACTCGCCTGTAATGAACATGACAGAAGACCCTATGACAGAAGCACTCACGTGTAGTGAGCATAGCAGAAGACTCTATGACAGGAACACTTTGCTTTGTAATGAACATTGCAGAAGACTCTATGACGACACAGGGGCACTTACTTGTACTGAACATGGCAGACGGCCGCCCAACGGCAGAGTGCTGCAAAGCGATACTGCGCCCCTTGGCTATCTGTCCATGGTTCCTGGCTGAGCTGTGAGCCAGCTGGCCGGCCTGGACGGAGACGTGGACATCAGCTGGCCTGTCAACAACACAGGGGAGGGGGAATGTGAGGTCATCAATCCTGCCTGAAAAAATGTTTGATGATTGAATAAACTTCAAGGATTGCAACTATTGTGATAGGTGAAACATAATAAAGCGAAAACCGGAGAGAGAGAGAGAGAGAGAGAGAGAGAGAGAGAGAGAGAGAGAGAGAGAGAGAGAGAGAGAGAGAGAGGAGAGATTGAGTCTGTGTCTGTGCCTGTGTGTCTGTGTGTGTGCATATGTGTGTGTGTATGTGTGCGTGCTTTCATGTGTGTGTCGGAGACAGTGAAGTGGAGGGTCTTAAAACGCTATCCAAAGGCCTAATATATTAATTGCGCACATACATAAACTAGTTAAGTTCATATGAAACTGTATGAAGTAATCTATATTTTCTTAAACAGGAAATCCAGTTTGGGCATATTCCGTTTCATAGGCTATCTATCTATCTATCTATCTATCTATCTATCTATCTATCTATCTATCCATCTACAGATAGATAGACAGACAGATAGATAGATAGACAGATAGAAAGACAGATAGAAAGAGATAGGTAGGTAGGGTAGGTAGGTAGATAGGTAGGCAGATAGATAGATCGATAGATAGATGGATGGATGGATGGGTGGATGGATAGATCGATCGATCGATAGATAGACAGATAGATGGACACACACACACACACACACACACACACACACACACACACACACACACACACACGCACACACACACGCACACGCACGCACACACACACACGCACACGCACACACACACACACACACACACACACACACACACACACACACACACAC
The DNA here is from genome assembly GCA_016801955.1 of Conus betulinus. Classification (NCBI taxonomy): domain Eukaryota; kingdom Metazoa; phylum Mollusca; class Gastropoda; order Neogastropoda; family Conidae; genus Conus; species Conus betulinus. Next base: position 184,137 of record JADBJO010001758.1, read on the forward strand.
ACACACACACACAGTTTCTTCTTCCCATCCTCAAACACCTTACATACTCAGGAATTCGTTTCTGTAAACACATACATCATGACTGCTTGAAA
>JADBJO010001758.1:189228-204228 GCA_016801955.1 Conus betulinus
ACACACACACACACACACACACACACACACACACACACACACACACACACACACACAGTTGTTTCTTTTGAGCAAGAAATGTCTCGGGCTGTACACACAGAACACCATAGAGAGAGGAGAGAGAGAGGGGAGAGAGAGAGAGAGAGAGAGGGAGAGAGAGGGGGGGGGGGAGTGGGAGAGAGAGAGAGAGAGGTCTCGAGATGAGACGGAGGGGGGGGGGGGAGTCAGACACGGACGGGGGAGAGAAGAGAGGAGTGGAGAGAGAAGAGACAAACAAGGGACGAGAGGGAGGGGGAGATAGGAGCATGAGGGAGAGGGGAGAGAGAGAGAGGGGAGAGGGGGGGAGAGAGAGAGAGTCAAGGCTGTTGAGAGCTTGAGAAAGTCTCGGGCTTACGGGATCTAGCAAAAGGGAGGGGGAAAGAGAGAGGGGGAGACATTCGAGGATATGGGGTCGTGTTGTGTAGATGTTGTGTACGGGTTTGTGGCATGTGACAGTTGAGACAGAGGGTGGAGAGAGGAGATGAGAGGAGAGAGCCACAGAGAGAAGAGACAGCGAGACGAGAGAGGAGTGGGAGAAGGCGAGACGAGAAGGCGAGATAAAAGAAAAAAAGAGGGAAAGTCAGACAGGTGGGGCAGAGACCCAGCATGAGAGAGAGAGAGAGAGAGAGAGGAGAGAGAGAGAGAGAGAGAGAGAGAGAGAGAGAGAACGGGTGAGGATTGAGAGATGGGAGAAGCTAGATCAAGAAATACATAGTGACAGAGGGTGGTAGAGAATTTGGAGAGAAGACAAAAAGTAAGAAATGGTCGGAGGAACTGGGGAGAGGGGACATAAAACCAAAGAAGTCGGGAGAGCTTCTGTTTTTACGTCTCGTCACATATATAGGTGATTGCAGACGTCTAAATAACATAGTGTTTACAATTTTAGACTATTATCATAAAAGAAGAGAAGAGGACGATGTGGTTACATAGAACAAAAATAAAGGATAGATGAATTATAGGACAGTAACTATGAAAAATTAGAGAAAAATAACTAAAGTAATCTAACTTACGATTATGATTATAAAATGTTCCTTAATGGACTTTCCAAAAGGTGTCTCGTTAATTTAACAAGAGAAATAACTGGCAACGAATCTAAAAAGTCAAACACATTAACATGCCCAGTGTCAGCACTTGGTATAACACCATTCAAAAAGGGTTTCGTTAGTTCACAATCAAAAAATCACATGTTGAACTGAAAGATCCCCACGACATACACACTTAACAGTCTGGCAATACTTGGTTCGTAGGGAATTACATAAAAGTCTAAAAGCCAGGCTTGAAACCGGTCGGCTAATCGACACAAAGTTTGACAGAGTTTGCTGACGAGGTTTTGATGAGGAACTGTATTGACTCCAGAAATCCCTTTCGATTATATGACTAATTTCCTTGTGTGACAAAGGACAGTCAACCTTAGGAGGTGTGCGATGGAACCCAAGAAAATACAACATTAGTACCTTTCATGTAAAGACAGTGCAACATGTACTTAATCTCAAATAATAATTCCTCTCTCTGTGTATTTTCAAAACAATGCAAACTTTTTAATACTGACTGTGAATCAACACAAAACAGGATATTAAATATTGAGACTGGCAAGGAAATTAAATAATTTAATGCCATCAGGACAGCAACAAGTTCAGCTGTAAATATGGAATGACCCTTACCTAAATAATATGATTTTTCAGCTTGGCAAAGATTTGAAATTTAAAAAAAAATGTTGAAGATGAAGAAAATGGGAAAATATATGTTATAAATATGAAAACCCTTCACTAGCTGCATGAGGGAACCATCACAATCCTTCTCGAACGCAGATTCATATGTACTGCCTGCTCCTAGGCCTTTCCTAGGACTCATCAGGGAGGACACGGCTGATTGTGTCTGTGCTCTTGGTGTCAAATAGAGACACACCACAATCCTTAATTCTGTGATGCGTGTACGTGCATATATGTGTGTGTGTGTATGTGTGTATATCTATCTATCTATCTATCTATCTATCTATTTAATGCATGCATGATGATATAATAGTAATAGTGATGATAATAGTGATGATATAATAGTAATATGTGAATAGACATTAGTAATGTGAATCATACTTCATGTTTACATAACTAGTGATAGAGTGCAAAAATATGTGAACAATCTCGTTCTGTGAGATTCTGAGGTTTTTTTTTTTTTTTTTTTTTTTTGCTGTCCCAACCTCTGCGCCACCTCAGAGGCAGTACACTCACGCCGCTCATTCCGACACCCCGTCCACAGCCACAGCCCGGTCGGCCCCGCCACAGCCCCGGCACCGGCAATCCACAGGGAGCAGTCAGTGTCAAGCCGTCAAGAAGCAACTCACCGGAGGAGACACTGCACTGCCGCCGAGTCACTTCAGTGGTGTTCAGTGGCGCCTGTTCTGATCTAACATACGCAGGACACCCACTACTAAACCCCCTACTAACGACAATAATTGCTTAGTCGCGGAGCCGGCGTGAGTGAGCTCTCCCTCCGGAGGGCGCCACCACGTCCGTCCAACGACAGCCCCCATGGACCCGCCCGATACCGGTGACCCGGACGGAACCAAACCAAGGCACACAGACGTGGAGAGGACATCGAAATTGATTGAGGTCACCATGAGAGCAGGGCATGAAGGGCCACAGAACTTGAGACTTTTTTTTATATGCTGATCGATGAGAATGAGGATGATAAGATGATGCTACGGATTTCCATTTCGGTCTGAGACTACATGACAGGGCTGTACTCTACGCTTCCTTTCATAATATATCCCGGCGCCAACCAGGCCCGAGAGATACAGACACCTGCAGTGTTGGTCAGGAAATTTGAGCAACACTCTCAGAAACGCATCCATTAAGTGGATGAAACTCGACTGTGTGGTCCCAGTCTTCCCAACTGAGCCCGCAGCAAACTCAACTCTGGGTAGGAGCCGGTCGGGGCCTAATCCAGATACAGTTTTTTTTTCTGCATGAATATTCCTCTATGGATAGCAAACATGTCCTATAATGGTAGAACTCCAACTTGAATATAATCCCTTTCTGTGAGGCTCGAGGATTTCAGAACCTTTTCTGATGGCACTGATTGAAGATTTCATTGAATTTGCCGCCGAGTCAAATAGTGTTGGACAGTAATCGAATGAAGAAAGTGTGTGTGCATTCAGAAATACATTTCTGGCATGAATGATCAGAAACGCTTAATTCGGCAAAACCGATATATTTGTCTGCATACTGTTTTGCAGTATGTTGTGATGTCAGTAAAGATTGTGATCTGTTGTTACGCCTAAACACGTTGACTGTCTTATTCCATTCTTATATTGTCGATAAAAGTAGAAGTGGTCTGTTTTTTTTTTTTTAATATTTTGTCTTTTCTGAAGGAGCATGGCTTTAGTCTTATTGGGTTTGTTGACATGTGATTCACATGTACCATTCGCTTCAGATGTCAACAGACTGTTGTAATAATGCATACACAGAATTAAGGTTAGAGCAGCATGTATGAATCTTGGTATCATCAGAGAGGAGTTCACAAGATTCTTCATTGTGAAGAGAGAAATCAGATACATAAATGGAAAATAGGACAGGGCCTAAAACTGACCCATGGAATACTCCATATCTGACAGGTGAAATATTTGATATTGAGAGAGAGAGAGAGAGAGAGAGAGAGAGAGAGAGAGACAGAGACAGAGAGACAGACAGACAGACAGACAGACAGATAGACAGACAACAGACGGACAGACAGACAGACAGACAGACAAACAGCGAGACAGACTGACAGGCAGACAGACAGACAGACAGACAGAGAGGGGGTGGGGAGGGAGGGAGAGGAAGACAGAGGGAGAAGGATCTATAAAGAGATCGACAGATATCCACCTTCACGCCCATCCCATCCCCCATGTTCTTTCTCGCCCTTTGCAGGAGCTGAAATTTCACATGAACACACACTCACTCAAACACAAGCCTCCACCTTTCCTTCTCTCTCATCCCAGTCCCCTTCACTCCCCCCCCCCCTCTTCACCCTTCTCCCCCCCCCCCCCCCCCCTCCACACACACACACACACACACACACACACATCGTCAGGATCAGCAGCAGTACAATAAAACGTGTTCTTCAGTTTCACATTCGCTTCATCAAAATGGGCAGATCATGCCATCTGTACATTCGTGACTTAAAAAACGATTGCTTACAATTTTGAAAGCCACTAACCCTCAATCTTAATCTAATGAAAATGTCTCTGTGTCAGTTATTTATAAGTAATGTAAGGTGCTTTTCTGCCGAAAGAAAGCTTCTAAAGGAACAGAAATATCTATATTCATTGTTATTATTATCGATTTCTACATGCCAGTTTTCCTTGAAACAGAAAATGAGTCTGTCTTTGAATCCCCCCATAAAATCATTATTCATAACCAGTTCTTTAGCTTAGCCAAACAACACCAAAGCCTTTTTTCGGTGAGCGTCTTCTGTGTACATTTCACACACACTTAAAGTGACCAGATTCGTGTTGCAACAAGAGCATTTCATATTCTTGACATGGGGAGTCTGACTCGTTTTAAAGAATATTCAATACAGCTTACAGTCGTAACACGTAAAGAATATCTCCTGTTTTTTGTTTTTTACCCATACACCAGCTTTTTTTTCCCTCCTCTTCATTATAGATGTAGGCTTAGGAATATTCAGAAAGCGTACAACAGCAAACATAGGCATGTTCAGTTTGGTTGCTACTTGTTTCTACTCTTCATACTTCAGATGCGTACATCAGATGGGTTCAATTTGCGTGTCAAATAGCTTTCCAAAACATATCTATATGCATCGTGCATTTTTGTTTTTTTTTTCTTACTAAAAATCATCGGTCATTCTTCATCAGTCATACATCATGCGCCATCACTCATACATCCCACCTCCTCATTCATGGTGCAGTTATTTTCCCCTGATTCGAAAATAGCCGGAAGGCTGGGGCTCCGGAAAAAGGGAGGGGCGGTGGTGGGGTGGAATGTGTGGATGGGTCAGAGAATGGGGGGGGGGGGGGGGGGGGGGGGGGGGGTGTGCACTACCTCCCATTTCTCTGGGATAGGTGTGTGACCGTGTGGGAGAATGGGGGGTGGCTTTGACGTTCGTGCGTGAACGCGCATGTACAGGCATGGGCGCAGGACCCGAACGCGCATATGTTTGACAGCATGGAAACACACACACACACACACACACACACACCCCGATATCAGCTCGCACATGTACGTATGTACGTGTTTATTGCACACTAACACACTGATACAGACACCAACACATACGATGTACGTGTTTGTTCACACACACACACACACACACACACACACACACACACACACACACACACACACACACACACACACACACACACCTGTTGTCTCATTCACGCAACCACGTGAGAGAGAGAGAGAGAGAGAGAGAGAGAGAGAGAGAGAGAGAGAGAGAGAGACAGAGACAGAGACAGAGAGAGAGACAGAGACAGAGACAGACACAGACAGACAGACGGCGACAGAGAGAAGGTGAGACAGACAGATAGACAGACGAGTGGGGTGGGGTGGGAGATACCCCGGAACTCTGACAATCGGGCTGATGTCTGTTTTCCTGGCCAACTCATCGGTCACTGTACGAAGGTTATCGTCCCCCTCCGGTCGATGACCGACACTTTGGAATTTCCCGCGGAGTGGGCCATTGACGGATGAGAGCTGCCGGAAATCCGACAGGGAAGTGAAGAGCACAGGTGGTCTGTCCCTGGGGTAGCGTGTCCTCACACGGACAGGGAGCAGGCACAAAGGCAGCGTCTCCGGCAGCCAATGCCCTCAGGGGCTCCCACACGCCCGCACAGGGTTCCATATGTGACATGGCTTTGCTATCTCAATGTTACTACAACCTGTCCGCTACCGTTCGGTACATCGTCGTCTTCAAGAAGACCACCACCATCATCATCGTCGTTGTTGGTTTTGCTGTTGTTGGGAACAGTGATCTTGGGTCACGATAAGTGTGTGAGCTGTGTCAGTAGAAGCAAATAGGGTTTCTGGAGAATCATTGGTAACAGGCAAGCGAAGGGAAGAGAGGAATCTGGAGGACCTCTGGCTACAGACAGGCAGAGGAAAATGGGATCGTTTGAGGGATTGCTGAATACAGGCAAACAGACCAAATTGAGGTATGTAGGGGACTTGCTGCTGGAGACAGCGACGTAGAAGGAATTTGGTTTATGTGAGGAATTACTGGATACAGTCAGGCAGTAGAAAGTGAGGTATCTGAGGAATCGCTGGATACAGGGAAGTAGAAGGAAGTGGAGGTTATCTGGGGGGGGGGGGGGGGGGGTTGCTTGATGCAGGTAGGCAGAGGGTTATCTGAGGTTTGTTTGATACAGACGGGTAGAGGAAAGTGAGGTATTTGGGGGAATAACTGGATGCAGGCAAGCAGAGGGATGAGGGGTACGTAGGGCATTGCTGGACACAGCCAGGGAGGGGGAAGAAGGTTGTCTAGAGGACTGCACGATACAGGCGTGTAGAATTAAGTACTTGTGGGGATGAGGGGAAGGGGCGGGCGATTGCTGAATGCAAGCAGGTAGAGGGAAGTCAGGGTTATCTGTGGGATCGCTGGATACAGAGAGACAGATGGAAGTGGGGTGTCTTGAGCTTGGGGAATGGCTGGATCCCCGAGAATAAAGCTGACAGTTTTCTGTCACGGCGGGGGAGGACGACGATTAGAACACGATGTTCACGGAGGGGCGGGAGGGAAGAGGCTGCCAAAGACAATAGTGCCGAACACCTGCCAGCGTCACATCGCTCGTCTGTCTGTCTGTCTCTCTGTCTGTCTCTCTCTCTCTCTCTCTCTCTCTCTCTCTCTCTCTCTCTCTCTCTCTCTCTCTCTCTCTCTCTCTCTCTCTCTCCCAGTTTTTTTTTATATCATATTATGTTATGTTATATGCTATATGGTATAACATTATATTATTGTACAGGACACTATAGTACGGCACAGAACAGTACAGTCTAGAATAGCCTACTCCAGACAAGTGTAATATAGCAGGATACTACAGTATGGTATAGTAAAAACATGCTAGAAAAGTACAGCACCGTATACTACAGTATAGTTTTGTTCCACATAATACAGTGCAGTGCAGTACAGTACACTGTAATGTATCACAACATAGTACAGTACAATGAGATACAATACAGTTCTAAACACTGTCCCGCACCAGTGTGATATATTGTGGTATAACATAGTCTTGTATAGTACAGCTTAGGTCGTATAGCGCAGTATAGCATAGCATATCATAGCTTCGCATAGTAGAGTAGAAGTAAGAGTAGATTAGTGTAGAATATTTTGGTGCATTTACTCTGTTCATTGCTGAAAATGTAAACTTGAAAATGAATAATTCGATAAATTCAGCCAGCAGAGCAGAGCAGAGCAGAGCAGAGTAGAGTAGAGCAGAGCAGAGCAGAGCAGAGTAGAGTAGAGTAGAGCAGAATAGAGCAGAGTAGAGTAGAGCAGAGAGCAGAGTGGAATAGAGCAGAGTAGAGTAGAGTACAGCAGAGCAGAGCAGAGCAGAGCAGAGCAGAGCAGAGCAGAGCAGAGCAGAGCAGAGTAGAGCAGAGTAGAGCAGAGCAGAGCAGAGTAGAACAGAGCAGAGTAGAGCAGAGTAGAGCAGAACAGAGAGAAGAGCAGAGCAGAGCAGAGCAGACAGAGCAGAGTAGCAGAGAGAGAGCAGAGCAGAGCAGAGTAGAGCAACAGAGCAGAGTAGTAGAGAAGAGCAGAGTAGAGCAGAGCAGAGTAGACACAGAGTAGAGTAGAGAAGAGCAGAGCAGACAGAGCAGAGCAGAGAGCAGAGTATGTTCACAAGCTTACGGCATACGCTAGCTGTGGACAGAGAGGCACTTGTGTGTAAACGTTTTGAGTTAGAACTCGCTATCTCAAGCGGCGTGAAAAAGTCGTCTCGGATCAGCTCGTTCTCCAGCGCCTGGGTTTCCCTTTCACCACTAGCTGTCCGCGAACAGCTGTCCAGGCTAAACAGCAGAAAGAGGGACATCATCACTCCACTTGTTCAGATTCATCTTCGCCGCGGGGGAAGGCTGATAGCTGGTATCCTTCATTCTTATCATGGCAGACTTCTGTAGACAAAGTCTCGTTTTCACGTCCGTCCTTGAGTTACCGTCCTTGTTTAAAGAACTGGACCACCTTGAAGTGGTCCACTATGTCCAGTATCTGTCATTATCACGTGACGCTGCTTGTTGTTTGTCTTGTCTTGCTGCTGTCATATTGCTCGATCTTTGTCTTTGACTAATATTTTGTTCTATAAGGATATTTTCCCTAAAACTTATTGCCAAATTTTCCCCTTCCAGTTTGCGTTTAATAAAGGTGGCGTAAATAATAAGACTATATATGATTATGGAGTCATGTCACTTTTGCTACCAAAAATAATACATATATATATATATATTTTTGTATTATGTGTGTGTGTTGTACTCGTGTGTGTGTCTATGTAAAACGTCATGTGTGGTGTGTGTGTGTGTTAAAAAAAACCTTGGAAATTCAGGCCACATATTCAATTACCAGGTTATTCCACGATAGATCATGTGTTTCGCTTGGAACATATGAAATGATTCCAGACCAATTTTTGGTTAATCTCAAGCTCTTGGCGGTTATTTAGTGACTTCATTTATCAATAAAAATTCATTGTGATCTATTGTAAAAAAAAAAAAAGCTACCTTGGCATAGCATGAACATATTCAATGTTATCTCAGGAATATATGTGTGTTTTTTTCATATTTCTTTAACTATCTTATAAACATAACATTAATGGAAACATTATAGAAATGAATTCTGTAGATGACCACACGCTACATTAAGCCTGTAGAGGTAAGCGACCACATTACAGCCTGTTAGAGGTAAGTTTGCGTGACGTTAGAACCACCATAAGATATGGTGACCTATCTTTATTACAAGTTGTACAATGGAAAAGACATAGGTGATGGAGGAGGGGCTGGGGTATTTTTTCAAGTCATTTTTTCGTTAACGAATCAGTACGATTTGTAAAATAAATAAATAAATAAATAAAAAAAAAGGACTGATCAAAAGAGACAGAATGTTAAGTTTCAGAGTAGACTTTCTCAAATCTTTGGCTCTGTTCCATGTTAAAAACATAGTTTTTATGTGAATAAGTCATAAAATCAACCAGTAAGCTCAACCAACCAGTAAGCTGCAGTCAGAAAATCGAGGAAAAGAAATACTTCTGTCTTCAAACTGTAGGCGATTTGATTATATTCTTAAACCCATTGTTAATGCTTATCACTAGATGAAAACTCTCTTCTATGGTGATTTAAATTGCCCGAACTTATCTCTGTAGTGGAGTAAACAATGAACTACCACATGTTATAAACATGTTTCTGTTAATTAATGATTATCTGGCATTTTTCGTTAAACTTTTTGAAAGACACAGCCCATTGTACACACTAGTGTCGCTTTGGTGGGGTTTCTGTAAGACCGCTACTGTGCTTTATTTCTTAACTTATTTCGATTGGGAAGAGTTCACACAAAACCACAGAAAGGCAAGACAAACAGGAATGCTATTTATATGTATTAATTCATATCTGTTATCGGCTGAAATTGTCGAAAATGATTTATGATCAATTGCTACGGAATTCTTACGACATGCTGTATACATTGAAGATAATAACTTGAGTAATAAATCTGCAGATATGTCTTAATGAACTTGCGTTTAATTCAACGGTTAAGGAGTGTGGGCAAAAAAGAACTTCGTTTGTGCAAACGTTTTGCCCACGGCGTATAGACTATACATTATGTAGTAAGAACTGGAAAAGTCACACCCATTCAATGACAGGTTGTTAGTATACAGAGCTCTTACTTCTCCACATATTAAGCTAAGACTTATTTTTCAATCAATGTAGACATATTGCCGGCTACTGCGCGTGGATGTGTGTGTGAGTGAGTGAGTGAGTGTGTGTGTGTGTGTGTGTGTGTGTGTGTGTGTGTGTGTGTGTGTGTGTGTGTGTGTGTGTGTGTGTGTGTGTGTGTGTGTGTGTGTGTGTGTGTGTGTGCGTGTGCGTGTGTGTGTGTGTGTGTGTGTGTGTGTGTGTGTGTGTGTGTGTGTGTGTGTGTGTGGTGAAATGTCTGTTTTTAACTATTTTGGATAGTACTACTATTACTACAACTGCTACTACAATTATGATGATGATGATGATATAATAATAATGATAATAAATAATAATAATAACAACAATAGCAATAGCGACAGCAACAACAAAAATAACAACTTCAACGACAACAGCATCGTATAATACTACCACCACCACAACCACCACTAATGACAAATAATAATGACAAAAATAATAATGACGGTAATAATAATAATAATAATGGCCTTATTGTTATTACTATTTTCATTCTTATCATTATCATCATCATCGTTGTTGTTGTTCTCGTAATTATCATAATTGTTATTTTGTTGTTATTGTCTTCGTTGCCGTTGTCGTCATCGTCATCAATATAATAATTATTATTATATCATTATTGTTGTTGTTGTTGTCACTGTTGTTCTTGTTTTGTTGTTGTTACACTACTATGGTTATTTGTAGCTGGTGCATTAGTTGTAGAAGGCTTATCGTGGTGGCTGATCTTTTATAAATTCATTTTATCATAAATATTGAATGTGCATGTTTCCTTCTGTGTGTTGTGTCATGCCATTTCCACTGTCTTTGTTCACTTTGTTGTGTAGAACAGCAAGGACGTATCGGAAGACTGGGCACTGCCTACAACATATTCTGGAGTAATAAAGTTTTGGAGTCTGGAATCCTGAGTCTTGGATTTAGAGTCTCAAACTTAGACTCTCTCTCTCTCTCTCTCTCTCTCTGTCTGTCTGTCTGTCTGTCTGTCTCGTCTCTCTCTCTCTCTCTCTCTCTCATCTCTCTCTTTCACTCTCTCTCTTCTCCTTCCCTCCCCCTCTCTCTCTGGCTACTCTCACACTCTCTCTCACCATTCTCTCTCTCTCTCTCTCCCCCCTCCTCATCTCTGTCTCTGTCTCTCTCTCTCTCTCTCTCTCTCTCTCTCTCTTCTCCCTCCCCCCCTCTCTCTCCGTCTACTCTCTCTCTCTCTCTCTCTCTCTCTCTCTCCCTCCCCCCTCCCTCGCAGAAGCATTCTCTTAAGATGCCATGCTAAGTTGTGAAAACATGGGCTGGACCCAGCAGCTATTGGAGTGGTGTACTCTGAAGAGGCCATGACCGCCTGCGGGTCTTTGACTGTTTGGTCAGGGGGGGAGGAATGTCGACCAGGTATCCAGGCTGCCGGCGACTGAATGTAGATGGGGGTGAGAGTGGATGGAAGTTGGGAGGGGAGGGGAGGGGAACGGGATGAGAGGAGGAGGGGGGGGGGAGGGATGGGTAAGGAGGACTGGCGGATCCCTTGTCTGGTTATCTCCTGAAAAAATACACTGTCCACGAGAGACTTTTTGTTAATTCCTAAAACAACGTAAGCTGTCCACCAGGGGGCTTATCTCTTAACGCAACATACACTGCCCGCGAGAGACTTTTGTTATCTCCTACTGCAACACAAACTGCCCATGAAAGACTTGTTATCTCCTAATGCAACATAAACTGCCCATGAAAGACTTGTTATCTCCTAATGCAACATAAACTGCCCATGAAAGACTTGTTATCTCCTAATGCAACATAAACTGCCTGCGAGAGACATTTGATATCTCCTTATACAACATAAATTGTTCACAGGGGATTTTTTGTGTTACCTCTTAATTTGCAACATAAAATGCCCACAGAGAAACTTTTGTTATATCCTAACGCAACAGAAACTGCCCACAAAAGACTTTTTGTTATTTCCTAAAGTAACATGAACTACCATTGAAGGACCTTTTTTATCTTCTAATACAACAAAATTGTCCAAGACACACTTGATATTTCCTACCATAATATAAAGTGCTCAAGTGAGTCATGATATCTTCTAACACAACATATTAGGGTTTCCTTATCTTCTAGCGGCTTTACTGCCTAAACTGCCATAATAGGGTTTTCTTATCCTCTAGCGGCCTAAACTGCCTATATATTCTAATGAAACATCACAACTGTCCACGAGCCACATGTCATCTCATAACACAATATGAACTTCCCGAGAGGGGCCTGCTGTGTGTGAACACAACAAAAACTGCTTAGGAGGGGTATGCTATCTCCCATAACAGCACACTTGTCGTAGAGAGGCAGGTTATTTTCCGGCATAAACTTTCTAAAAGTGACATATTTTCTTCTAATATATCCATTAGTGTTCAAGGGTGACATGGTTTCTTCTACTGCAATTTAAACTGTCCAAGGGTGTTGTCTCCTAAATGACATATATTGTCCAGGGGTAACACTTTTTCTCTTAATATACTGTCCTAAGAATGGTGCTTTTTTTTTTTTTACCTAACAGGAAATGCACTGTCCCACATCTGTATGTTTTCTTCTGACATAAATTAAAAGTGTCCATAAATGACATGTCATTCTAACAAAAAAAAAAATGTTCAAGAGTGACATGGTTTTCTTCTAACAGAACATAGTGTTTAAATCAAGAGCGACGCATGTTTTCTTCTAACACAACATAAAGAGTCCGAGAGTGGCATGTTGTTTCTTAACACCGAATACAATTTCCAAGGGTGACACAACATAAAATGTGCAGGAATGACATGTTTTCCTCTAACACAAAACAAACTGTGCAAGGGTGACAAGTTTTATTTTCACACAACACAAACTGTCCAAGAGTTATATGTTTTCTTCTAACACAATATAAACCGTCCGTGAGTGACACATTTCTTCTAACACAGCAAACACTGTCCAACCGTGACATGTTGTCTCCAAACACAACCTAAACCGTCCAAGAGTGATATGCTATTTCCACCACAACATATACTGTCCAAGGGTGGCATATTGTCTCCAAAACACAGCAAACAATTACCAGTCTCAGATTTGCTGATGGCTTGGTAGGAAATGAATTTGAGCTGGCTTACTTGGTGAAATGTCTGGAAAAACTACATCCAGATGAGGTAGGGAAATCAGCGCTGCAAATAAACTAAGCTGATGAGAAAAAGTGACGAACACAGTCAATCAAAGTCAGTGGTCAACAACTTGAACCAGTCAAAGGGTTCAAATACCTTGGTGTTGTCATCAGCCAAGGAGGATCCAAGCCAGAAGTCCGCGCCAAGAACTGCGCTCACAACAGCTCCGATGGCAAAGTTAAAACCAATTTGGAGAAATAAAAAGGTCACCCTCCGAACAAAACAGAGACTGTTGCATTCTCTGGTTGTGTCAGATTGCCTGTATGCATGCGGGTCATGGACCCCAACAGCAGAACTCTAAAGGAAGATCCAAGTTACAGAAATGAGGTGCCTCGGAACTCCTTGGTATTTCACACACTGATCACATAACCAATAAAGAAGTGCGTAGAAGAGTGGGCCAACAGACGGGTCACTATGAAGGCTTGCTGTCAACCATAAAAAAAAAAAGAGGAGTTAAAGTGACATGGCCACATAACCAGATCACGAGGCATCTCCAGGACCATTCTACAGGGAAGTGTACGAGGAAAGAGGAGAAGAAGACGTCAGAGAAAGACACGGTCAGACAGCGTCATGGAGAGGACCGGCAAAAGCTTCGCCACGACCCAGGTGCTAACCAACGACCGGGTCAAGTGGAGGATTCTTATTAGACAAGCCACCTGCAGTGCCCCAACGACCCGGGCGGGTAATGGGACAGGTGACTGGTGAACTCAACACTAACTCTACCTAAGAGTGATTTATTCTCTTCTAACTGAGCGCCTTGTCTCAGTCTGTGGTCCGCATTGTTTTGACTTCTGTCTGTAGCGCCTGCTTTTGACCTGTGATCTTTAAACGCCTTGTTTTGACTTGTGGTCTGTAATGCCTTGTTTTGATCTGTGGTACATGACATCTTGTACTGATCTGTGGTCTGTAACACCTTGTTTCGGTCTGTGGTCTATAGTCCCTGTGGTCTGTAACGCCTTGTTTTGACCTGTTGACCTGTGGTCTGTAACGCCTTGTTTTGACCTGTGGTCTGACGCCTTGTTTTGACCTGTGGTCTGTGACTCCTTGTTCTGACCTGTGGTCTGTAACGCCTTGTTTTGACTGTGGTCTGTGACTCCTTGTTCTGACCTGTGGTCTGACGCCTTGTTTTGGACCTGTGGTCTGACGCCTTGTTTTGCACCTGTGGTCTGTAACGCCTTGTTTTGACCTGTGGTCTGTAACCTTCTGTGCTGGCCTGTGGTCTGTGTTCTTCAATGTGATCCCTGCTCCTTGGAGAGCTTCCTGTCCGTTCCAAAATTGCCCCCCCCCCCCTTTTTTTTTTTTTTTTTAAAGGACAGTTTCTTTCCTCTCTGCAGATTCACCGCCCATGGCTCCTTTCCCACGGACAAGTCTTCCACCGTTCTGAGAATGATGCAGGCTGCATGTGAAACAAGTTATGGTGTAAGTTCCAACCAGCCTCCCGGCTCCAAAAAGTACTTCACTTCCCAGAAGAACGTCTGATCTGGCCTCTTCCTTAATAGCTGCTGGCTGCTGACTTTGACGTTGCTTTGAACAAAGCAGGTGCAGACCACTCGGGAACCTGCTGATCTCCACTGACCGAAGAGTACTTCCGGGGTAAAGCAGGGTGCAGACCAAAAATTAATGCGCCAAATCCTTGCTTAAGGCGTTGAGTATTTATAGACTGGCGCAATTAGGCTGTTTCGAGAATTTTTCCTTGTGTCTGAAAGTTGATTTTCCTCATGTTCTTTCATATGGCCATCTAGATACAAGCCAACTGGTTCCACGCATGCAGACAGATTAAAACCAGAGGAATGGAACTATTTGGGCGCTTCAAGCTGGCGCAAAGGTAGGGTCACGAGTGAGTGCAAAGGCCTGAAATGTGCCGTCAACTAAGGAGAAGGTCGTGTATTGAAGACTGTTTCTGATTCATAGGT
>JADBJO010001758.1:209228-219228 GCA_016801955.1 Conus betulinus
ATATTTCGTTTATGCATTTTCTCTGTCTTTTGTCTGTGACGTCTGAAGTGAACATAGTTGACGCAGAGCCACTGGTCTGTTTCCCGTAATTGTGTATCTTCTTTTCTGAGTTCATTCGTACTTGAACACGTTAAGTTTAAATAAAAGAAACTCTCCGTCCTGAATCCCCACCCCCTCCACGATTTTATTAGCTTTGTGCGGATAACATTTTGTTGGAAAAACCCGAGTGCACAGATCTCGGCAGTGGTCTCCCCTGTCTTTACTGGACAGCTTCTAAAGTCAATAATGAGAGTGGACTTGGCTGAAATGTTTCGGCTCTTGTGATTCAATGGCATTTGTCAGGTATGGTCCACATTTCGTGACTAAACTGGCAGCAATATTTTACTTGGGAAAGAAAGCGTGATCACGTTAGAACAATAGTCGATGTTTTTTTTTTTATATAAGGGCGTCCTCCAAACTTGAGGTTAGTCCATTATTATTATTTTTTTTTTTGGACAATGCAGGAACAATGTTTCACGTGTGATCAGACTGTTTTCTTCATCATTGTGATGATAATTTGTGATGATGATTCATACTGTTTACGTCTTTCTTGAATGTGACATAAGATGTGATGTGATGATGATTTATACTGTTTACGTCTTTCTTGACGTATTAGTTGTTACAGACGTCCTCTGTGAGAGGGTGGGCACTTCAGCTAAGGACAGTAGTAGCTAGATGATAGAAAACGCAGACACATCCCGAATACCAGAGGTTGGCATCAATATCTGCGCTGTGAAAAATGGATGATAGGTGAGGTAAGGGTCAACATTCAAGTTATTTTCACGTCAGGTTACATTCAGTGGTTTTTACCTACACCGTTTACAACGTTTGCAGGTGCGTCTTTGTGTTAAGGCCTTGTGTGATGGTTAGGGACACGCCGGGCGTCAGCGGGGCGCAAGGACATATAATACATATCACAGGGCGTGATGGAGGCACGCTGAAAACTGGGGAACAGGGTGGGTTGGGGGGTGGTGGTTCTTCAGCGAATTAAATAGGGTACCTCTCTCTCTCTCTCTCTCTCTCTCTCTCTCTCTCTCTCTCACACACACACACACACACACACACACACACACACACACACACACACACACACACACACGCGCGCGCGCGCACACACGCACACACACACACACACACACACACACACACACACACACACACACACACACACCACACACACAGAGTATTTCTATAAGGAAAAGTAATAAACACAGTGAGTTATTATTTTCTTCTTTCTCTGCTTGTGTTTAGAACTAAAATATATAACGAGATAATACGGGACGTAACATAGCCAAGCGTGCACGCGCACACGCACACGCACGCAAAAAACATTCACACACACACACACACACACACACACACACACACACACACACACACACACACACACACACGCACGCACGCACGCACGCACGCACGCACGCACGCACGCGCACACACACACACACACACACACACACACACACACACACACACACACACACACACACACAAAGCATTCTTGTGCGGGTGTGGGTGCACTCTTTATGCACACACAGAAACAGAGATCGACATGGGAGGGGAAGAGGGTGGGTGGGGAGGGGGTGATAAGGCGAGGTGGGGAGAGGGGGGGGGGGGGCGTGATGGAGAGCACGGGAGGGGAAATGGAGGTTGAAAGGCGGCGGGGGAAGAGGGGGATAGAGGAGTGGAGGCCAGGGAGGGGATGGTGGGATGGTGATAGAAGTGCAATGGGAGGGGGAGGGGAGAAGAGGGGGAAGACGCTCGGTAAAGAGGAAGAGGAAAAAGCAAATGAGTTTTTCTTACCACCCAAGTCAAGAACAAATGAAACTGAAGGGGCATAGACTACGCTGATAAGCTGTACGACCGTGCCCAGAGAGCAGCCTTTACCGTAACCAACTGCACTGCAGTCTTCCACAGAACGTTTCCTGCTGATGTAACCCTTGAATGCTTTGACCAGACAGTTTGGCCTAGACGTAAGAGTGAATGTGAGATTTTCTTTTTTATTTTAAAACAATATGATATTGTGGAAAATTGTCGGGAAAAAAAAAAATTGTACTAGTTAGTGGTCTAACTTGGTACTCTCTGAATCTCATGGTCTAAAGAAAGACTGAATAATTTCCAAAGTGTCTGTGTGAACAACGAGAATGTTAGCTTACAGGTTTAATAGGGGAGTTACCAGTGAGAACAGAACTAAACTCGTCATTTGCATACACAGTTATCTGTGCGTTTTGCCCACCTAACTATTTGCCAAGCTTGCAGCGCTAACACGCAACGCAGTCAGTACGTAAAAAAAAACGTCTTGACCGTTTTTTTTTCAATGAAAAAAGAATGGGTAATTCGGGCTGGATCTAGTAAGCATTGAAGTAGATCAGGTCGCGTTCAAAGTGAAATTTGATTTGAAAGACCAATGTTTTTCAATGTAGATAACGATCATATGTATATCAACTACAATGTTAACCACAGGATGCCAATGTTTCGACAAGCTCTTATCTCACCATTGTGTCAGTACTTAAGAAAAAAATTTGATTTTAAACATGTACTTGTGTCAGTACTGAAAATTCTGAGCAGGCATATGTTGCCTATGAATAAACGACGTTTTGGTGTCATACCCAGGTCAAAAATAATGAGCCTCATGTGCCAGAAACAATATTGTTCTCATAATACATTCTCTACTACTATGCCTTTTTAAAAATAACACCCTGAACAAAATACGTCCCAATGGGTTGTCAACGAAACAAAATAAAAACTACCACTCGAGCTAAACACTCTTATCTCTGTTGAATGCAAATTTGTTTCGTATTAAGACAAAAACATAGCCTACAGTTGTTTCTTTCACTGATTTTTGTTTGTTTGTTTTTGTTGTTGTTTTTGTTGTGTGTGTGTGTGTGTGTGTGTGTGTGTGTGTGTGTGTGTGTGTGTGTGTGTTTTGTTTTTTTTTTTTGTGTGTGTTTTTTTTACTGTGATTTCATTCCACATCCATTTTACGCCAAATTTGATGAGACACAGTGATTGTTCGTTCTTCGTTTTCACTGTCTTGGATTTTTTTTTTTTTTTTTGTTTGTCTTGCATGAAGAAGACCAAAGAGGTCGAAACGCGTAGTGTTTTGTTTTGTAATTTGTTTTGTCTCTTCCGTCCAGCAGAACAGTAATTTTTTCTTTTGAAATTGTTTCAATGTCCGCTTGCAGTCACTTCACTTTTAAACTAACTTATTTCGTGATAGTCTACATTGAAGAAAAAGGCCACTTTTTGTATAGCAAGACAAAGTTGTTTCTGTTGGTTTCTTTTCCTGATTGTTGTTCTTTTACTTTGATTTCGTGCAATAGTTTTTCTTTCAACCCCCCCAAGAGGCGTCATAAAATCAAAATTAAGTTGCCTAACCTTGCGTTCTCGCTTATTCCTCCATCCCCTTCTCTCTCTCTCTCTCTCTCTCTGTGTATGTGTGTGTCCCTGTCTGTGTCTATCTCTTTTTCTCTCTCTCTATGTGTCTGTCTGTCTGTCTGTCCTCTGTCTCTGTCTGTCTGTCTGTCTGTCTGTCTGTCTGTCTGTCTGTCTGTCTGTCTGTCTCTGTCTCTCTCCTCTCTCTCTCTCTCTCTCTCTCTCTCTCTCTCTCTCTCTCTCTCTCTCTCTCTCACCACAGCATGATGGCTGTTGACTATATACATATGCGGTCCCTCCACCTGGCTGGCAGGGTGGTCGGGGGGGTATGACAGAAAACCATGAAGGTGAAGGGTGTGAGTGGGAAACGTGGAGGTCTAACCCAAGCAGCGCCGACAAGATAAACGAGCTTAGGGGACGAACTGGAAACAGAATGCCGAGCTTACAAAGATGCCAGCTCCCTCGAGTCTGTCAGGAACCCAGGCTGCAGAAAAGTCCATGATGACTTCTTGGATATGTGAGAATGGGGAAGAGAGGCTGGGGGGGAAGGGGTGGGGGGGGGGGGGGGGGGGGGGGGGGGGGAGGCAGGTGGGGGAGAAGATGAGGAAAGGGGGGAGGGGGGGGGGGGGGCATGAGGCGGGCTGTGAGGGAGGGCAGGAATGGGAGGTTGGGCAGGCGGTGAAGAAAGTTTTGAAAAAATACAAGAGAAAATTAAACACGTCTTTTTTTTTAATATACGCAGAGACACCTCTCTCTCTCTCTCTCTCACTCTCACTCTCTCTCTCTCTCTCTCTCTCTCTAAGTCAGCATATTTCTGTACATACAAATCTCTGTCTGTCTGTCTATCTAGATGTGGGGATGAGAAAGAAAACGGAAATGAAAACTTTAGATGTTAGATTATTAATATGAAATCGTTCACTCGCAGCATATGGGGACCATTGTAGTCTATTTTGAACACAGACACATTCATGTCGCCTTCTCAGAGGCCTTTCGTCCGCTGATTTGATTCATCGGTGTGTCTGTGTTCCCTTAGCATCAAATAGAGATATACACAGACTATAATTATGAGGTATTCTCATTACGTACCTATAAGCGCGAGCACACCTGTGTATGGATCTATCAATCAATCAATCAATCAATCAATCAGTCAATCTATCAATCAATCAATCAATCAGTCAGTCAATCAATCTATTATCTATCTATCTATCTATCTATCTATCTATCTATCTATCTGTCTGTCTGTCTGTCTATCAATGCAACACACACACACACACACACACACACACACACACACACACACACACACACACACACACACTCACATCCTTACCACCACCCTCTATCCTATCCTTTCTCTCCCCCCCCCCCCTCTAATTCTCTCTCTTCTTCACATTTCTGGGCAATCATCATAATAATTGTGCCAGAGAGAACAACCGAGTGGCTATCAAATATAAGGGAAGCAGAATGTGGAAGTGGAAGCGGAAAAATATCAGGGAATTCAGCATGTGTAACGCATGATTAACCATGCATGCTCAGACTTTGCGGATGCTTTGTTTGAGCTTAACAATCCAGAATTTTTCTGAGATCTCTACGAGCGTCACGATCTATGTGTTGTTTTTTCATGGGCACTCAACGTTTATCTTGGAGTGAGGGGTTATGCATGTTGAAATGATGTGTGACGTGGGTGCCTGTATTGTTCTGGATGTGTGACCAATGTAAATAGTAGCGTTGTTTGGGTGAGTTGCGTGTTTCTCCTACAGCACCGACCTCCCTGGCATTGGGTGCAGTTGAGCAGGTACACGATGCATGAATAGAAGTCCCCATTGCAGTCCCGAATTCTTGTTGGTAGATTCTGCCGTCCATCCGTGGTCACTGTCCTCGATAACACAGTCAGTCCAGCAATGCAAGGCGCCTGGCCATTAATTGCTGAAGCGAAAGCTTCCGTCAGAGCTGCGCTCGGAGTGGAGTGATTCGGCGTGTGGTGGACCCAGTCACAACGACCATGAGCAGCCCCTGCCAACGGGTCAACACACAGTGCCACTGGACTTTGCCAACCTGGAGACATGGGCGCCCTTTGAGGAGTAGTCCACGACGCCCAGTGGGCAGACTTCGAACGAACCGAGCGGCTGTTTCGTGAGTCTATCCGAACGAAGCATGCAGATGCCGTCAAGTTTGCTCGGGGATTTTCGACCGTGGCTTCGTCTCCTAGGCAAAGTTCAGAACGTCCTCCGCTTTCTGGAAGCGCAGCGTGACGTCAACCCTACTATGACGCCAAACGAAGAGGCGTCACAAGCTCCAGATTTAGAACTTCGCGTTCTGAGATTTATCTGGAGAGCTGTTAACAAGTTTCCCATTCAAATCGCCGAACAAATTCAGTATGGATCGGAGAAAGATGAGTTGCGGCAGAAAATCGAAAAAGCTCTTCACTACATTGATCACACCATCTTCCCAAGTCTTAGGAAACACTTTAGACATATGCGTGGAAGACAGGATCAACACAGAGCGCGGAGCGTGGAAAAGCATGAGCTAACGCAGCTTTGGTTAGATAATCAGAAACGTGCCATTGAGATCATCAAGAACGACAGCAGATCAGAAGCACGACCCACTTGTCCCATTGAAGTGAACGTGTTGACGTGTTGACGGCGTTTTTTTCCAGCAGAAGAGTGAAAAAAAGGTATTGGAATATCCCCCCCCCCCTCCGCCCTGGCCTGTCAACATCGCCCCTCTTCTCCTGAAGAAGAGCTGCAGTTGGACCCGTTCACCGAGGACGAAGTGATATCTGTGGTGAAATCGCTGAAGAATAACACAGCGCCTGGATATGATGGAGTTGAATATTCTTTTCTGAAAAAAAACATCTGCAACGTCTGTCATTACCTTTGACGGCAATATTCAACATTTGCTGGAGAAAAAAAAGAATTCCCACTGATTGGAAACATGCCACGATCACTTTACTTCCCAAAAAAAAGAAGGGAATGTGATGCAGCCTGGTGATTGGAGACCTATTTCCTTGTTGACGTCTTTGTACAAGATCTACATGAAGTTAGTGCAAAGTAGGCTTTTACCATGGATTGTTTCGACCGGAAGGCTGTCATCAAAACAGAAGGGGTCTATCCCAAGAAAAGAAACGGCCTTCAAGAACACGTATTCTGCTTGAAAACCGCAATTGAGAACTTCAAGCATGTATCAAGTCAGTTTCTACACTACTTTCGTTGACATCAAGGACGCGTCTATGGGAGCATTGATCACAGAGTGATGTTGGATGCGATGCAGAGCGCCGGCTACCCCCAGCACATCATCGACGTGACGGCGGATATCTACACCAACTCTACATTCCAGGTGCAGACGGGAGACACGTCCACACGCCCAGGATTACCAGGCATCGTGTGGCATCGTGCAAGGCTGCCCGTGGTCAGCTGTTGTCTTCATTCAGGCGTTGGACCCGTGGATTCGGTGGATGGAGCAGCCGTTCACACCAGCTTCAATGCCTTCTCCATGTCAGGCATACATGGATGATGTATGTGCCCAGTGCTCGCTGTGAGGAGAGCTTACAAGAAATGATAAATAAGACGGAAACCTTCCTGCATTACACCGGAATGGAAGTGAAACACAGAAAGTGTGCCACCGTTCATGCACAACGCACAGGGAAAACTGGGCCTCTACAGATGTGACTGAGAACGTCCACGTGACGCTGCAAGGGGAAGATACACCGATGTATGGAAAAGATGAGCCATACCAGTATCTTGGATTTCAAACAAATCTGACTGGAACTTCTGAGAAAGAGCAACTAGCACAGGCGAGCGAGGAATTCGAAAGAACGCTAGAAAAAAAAATTTCGCTTTCACCTTTACCATTGTGCAAGAAAATTGATGCTGTAAACGTCATGGCTTCTTCAAAATTGAGCTTTTATTACAGCAATTCAAAATTCACAGAAAAACTTCTGAAGACTCTGGAAGATAAGATAGTTGATTTTGTTCGCATTCATCTCAAGCTAAACTCTTCTACCAATCGAGCGCACATGTTCCTTCCCCGAAAAAACAGGGCGGCCTTGGTCTGTTGAAACCAAGTACCATGTACTACGCCAAACGCATCTCATTCCTGATCTCTGTTCTGAACAGTGATGACCAACATGTCAGAATGGTAGCGCGCAACAGTTTCCATCTCCACATGGAAAAAAGAGAAAAGTGCCTCACGCAGATCCAGACGACAGCAATTTTGGAGGATATGCCACAGACTCCGAAGGGAAGTTAAGGAAAGGCAGTAAGGTCAACTGGTCACGTTCTTCCTTCGTCGTTGAGCTCCATGAGCTGTGTGTGCGACTGGATCTAAGGCTGGAATTCGATGAAAACAGCGACAGTTTTCGGAGTAGTACTCCAGCTTCTGAGGATGGAGTAGTTCAAATGCGCTACAGTAATTCTAAACAATTGTACAGCGCAATCAAAAGAATGCAAATGGACAAAGATACGCACCATTTTCAGCAGCTGCAACAACAAGGGAGAATCATCCGGGTTGCAATTCCGGATGCGGCATGACCCACTCCATAGGACACCTCACCAACACCAACGTCAATGACCAAATAACCAGGTTCATCAACAAGGGACGTCTACAGCTGCTGGAGACCAATGCAGTGAACAACATCTACTATCCTGATACTTACCGGAGAGAGTGTGCTTTGTGCGGGTTTCGTTCTGACACAAATTCCCATGCCTTGAATGGATGTCGTCAACTGAGGGGCCTCTCTACACACAAAGACACGACAGATG
Source organism: Conus betulinus (assembly GCA_016801955.1). Taxonomy (NCBI): domain Eukaryota; kingdom Metazoa; phylum Mollusca; class Gastropoda; order Neogastropoda; family Conidae; genus Conus; species Conus betulinus. The sequence goes on from JADBJO010001758.1 coordinate 217,403, forward strand.
CGTTGAGATCATCAGAAAGGAGCTACAGAAATGCATTGCGACGGATTTTGTGGATGTTTTCAAAATAGGCCTGTCTCTATAAACGGTGTTGAAGATCTACCAAGGCTGAAACCTGATCTATGCTTCATCGACCATCGAAACTCGGTGGCATTCGTCATCGAGGTTTCAAACCCATTTGACACATTCATACAAACATGCTATGAGGGCAAATTTTCAAAAGTACATGCCTCTTTGCTATGCTCTTAGTGATGCCGGATTTAGCACGAAAGTGGTTGTTCTTGTAATAGGTTCACTAGGCATAGTTCATAAAAAGAGTGGTTTCAGGACTTTCAATGTTAGGACTGCCCATAACAAAATGTAAACAACTCGCAAAATACTTGAGCATGTCTGTCATGATTGGGTCTAGGCGTGTTTGGTCAAGGCGGAATCACCTCATGAACCAGCATTTATCAGCTGACTAAAGCACTGACAGACAAAGAATTGGAACCAGCCGGAGAGAGAAGGACGTGGGGACAGAGAGTTTGTTTGTTTGTTTTTGTTTATTATTTTGACTTTTAAAAAAAATTCAATTTCCTTTATGTCTTTGTTTATTTATTCACTATTTCACTTATCTCTTTTGGGGACGCGGAGGATGGTGTTGGTGGCGGCGTTGTTCAATGTCTTAATCCCCTGAAACGTTCATCTATGAAAAACAGGCTTGCAATACATTTCCTGCCTTCAAGTGTATGGTGTGTACCCGTCCTTGAACAGAACGTATCCAGGTAGACATGCAACCATGTGCATGTGTGTGTAGGCAAGCGCGCATGTTCGTGTTTCTTTGAGCGCGTGTGAAGACTGATCTGTATGAGCGATTCATGGCGGCTATTTTGGAAACTCAACTTATCTGTCCTTAGTGCCCGCTCCATCAACAGCTGAGGGAGGTCCAGATCCCAGATATTCCAGACTTGCCTGCATTAGACTCCGCATTAGGACACCGAGTCCATAGTGCATCTCGACTCTGAGTTAGAACACCAAAATAGATCGTGCATCTCACGGTACTGTTCTTAGTTCTGTTCCGTTCTACTTACACACAGAGAGAGACACACAGACACACACACACACACGCACACACACACACACACACACACACACACACACACACACACACACACACACGCACACACACACACACACACACACACGCACACACACACACACACACACACACACACACACACACACACACACACACACATGTATTTATTCACATACACACACACACACACACACACACATATGTATATATTCACACATACACACGCGCGCACATGCGCGCCCTCGTGCACACTCACACACACGCATGGATTCTTCCTATTTAATTGAAAAAAGAACCCACTTTTTTGTCTTGGATACTTTTAAGAAAAACAACAAACAAACAAAAAAGATACGGGAAAAATGTGATACAGCGTTTGAAGAAAACGAAACATGAAAAAGAGAAGGGGGGTGGGGGGCAGTGAAAGCGACAGAGAGCAGGCAAGCAGCAGCTGAAGCCTTGGGGAACCTCTCCAGGGGGTGCCAATATAATCAGCCTGATTAGTTTCCCTTGATCTAGCAGCAGGTGAAGAGTCACAGCCAAATAGTTCCGCTTCAGGTCGCCGCTTTAAAGTCTCTGACTCGGGCTGCTGATTGACGCAGCAGATCATCTACCCAGTTCCGCCATCGTTATAACAAGAACAAAAACCTGTGCCATAGCCATCGGCTGATCTAGAGAGTTAGTGGCGCACACACATGTGCAAAACATCACAACCCTAAAAACACAAATACAACCTGTGGCCTTCAAGGGCAGC
>JADBJO010001758.1:226728-229228 GCA_016801955.1 Conus betulinus
CATTTTGCCAGAAAAAGCCACGCTGTCAGAAGAACTAATGACGAACTGGTGAAGATGTGAGCGAAGGATGTATTACCTCATGAACAGATAAGGAATGGGATAATGAAAGTCGTTCGGCAATTTTTTTTTTTCTTTCTTTCTGCGTACGCAGGCTGATACTCTTGCGGACACCGCCTGTATAGACAGGCAATGGAGTTTTTGTGTGTATGACCGTTTTTGATCCCGCCATCAAGGCAGCCATACTCCATCTTCAGGGAAGGTGCATGCTATGTGTACCGTGCATGCTATGTGTACTGTGTTCCATACCAACGGCCAAACTGACCTCTTCCGAAAGTTGGTGATGGGATTTTACGTGTGTGCAAGATGTTGTGCGCGCGTTCACACACGGAACCTCGGTTTATAGTCTCATTCGGACTGTATGTGAAATGGAGTCAGAACCAATGTTAACTCCGAGGGAACCCCCCCCCCCCCCCCCCCCCCCCCTGTACCGAAATTCGAACCCGCAACCCCAGGATCACGAGTCCGGCACTCTACCAACCGAGCTAGTTCGGGAATGAAAGGCTTCCATGATACCAAGACCATTCAAGATAAAAACAAAAACAAACAAAACAAAACAAAAACAAACAAACAAACAAGTAAAAAAAAAAAAAAAACGCTATGACCAGATAAGCATTGACACCATTCTGGACATGGTCATGGCTAACAGATGCGTGACCATCCGTGAATTTGTTTAACATCTTACAATCCCTTGTACGAACGTTCATAAAATTCTGACCAGATAGGTGCTAAGCCTTCTCACAGATGAATAAAAACGCACTCAATTGACCCTGTCCCCCGTCTACTACAACATTGAAGCTGCTGCACCAGAACTTTACGGCCCCACTGGTTATTGGTAGCAAAGCCCTGACCCACCACGTCACACCAGAGAGTTGAGAACACTCAAAACAGTGGAAGCGTTCCATCTTTTTTACGTCTTCTTGTTGCGTGAGACAGTTGCCGTCTTTTTCCTGATGGGTGTTGACCTCACTTTGCTTCATTGCGTCAATTATTTTCACTAGAAAAGAAAAGGCAAAGATATACACCCGATGGTGCGGGTAGGACCCAGAGAAGTACTGTCCTCTACTGCCGAACAAAGCAGCTGGGAGCAATCCTGCACCACCCTTGGAAGCCTGCGCTGTGTTCACATAGGGTGCAGGCATGCACAGGGCATTCCGTTAACACGTGAAGGGGACATAATAACTGCTCCCTGGCAGATGCCATTCTGTCAAGGCCACTGGACGTGACACGACAGAACGTCCACGGGAGCGTTCCGATGGGTGTACCAGCCCGTATTTCATGACTGCAGAGGCCCACCGACTCTTTTTCTTTGTCGTCTAGGTTTTCTCGATGTTCTCACTAGTGTTCAATGCAGCTTTCTTTCACATTTCTTCAAGATTACTCCCCCTGTTTAGAAGTGGGATCGGGTCAAGACACGAAGAAACGCTGTGTTGACAACCCTGTGGTTTTCCCCTTCTTTCACCACACCTCTTCTGCGAGCTTAGGTTCCTTCTAGTGTCACTCATCACTTGTTGAATTGGTTTGCGAGGGCTTCAAGGTCTTCTTCAAGCAAGTAGCAGTGGAGCGAACTTACGTTTCGCTTGGAAATTGTTCAATGATGTCAGGATCTTTCAGCTGGTGAAGACTGAATTTGAGACGGCTTGTTTTACCCTCGTTGTTGTTGTCCTTCAACCGTACTTTGACGTTTATCGGGTCGACGTCGAGGTCACTGCCAAGTTGAACTCAGGAAAATGTCCTTGTTTTTAGCCGTAGTATTGCCAGACTTGGCCCGGTGCCTGTACCAGAATGTAGCCTATCTAGCTGACGTCACCATTACTGGCGAATTCTACAAGGCGTAGTTCCCTACTACTGTGTAGTCTTATGGCTCTATGGGCCGCAAATGTTCCACTCGGAGACAGAAAGTGAGAAACGCGAAGGATGTGCGTGGTTGGAAAAGAAGAAAACGACAAATACTGGATGACATAGACAGACTGACAGACAGACAGTCAGACAGACAGACAGACAGACAGACAGACAGTCAGACAGACAGACAGACAGTCAGATAGTCAGAGAAACAGAGACAGCAGTACAGTCACAAAGGAAGACCGATGAACAAACAGGCTGGAGAAAAGAAAAAAAAAGTAGAAAACCTCCAGATTCTTTCAGACCAAAAAAAAAAAAAAAAAAAAAAAAAAAAAAAAAAAAAAGAAATGATTGTTTACCCCTCCCAATTAGATTGCCGCCCGATGACTGACTGTTTCTTTTCCTCTGGCTGGGGCCCCGACAGCTACGTGAGGAGGTTCCACTGGCTCTCCTGCCGCACTCCTGTCGATCCCCCTCCTCCTTATCATGATAGGTCATGGCCCCACATGTCGGGGCGGCCCCTTCACTTCTCGCTTTCAGATGAACCAGACAAAGTGGAAGAACCGCGCAAGGCTCGGGCCGTCCGTCCGTTTGACTGTCT
>JADBJO010001758.1:246728-254228 GCA_016801955.1 Conus betulinus
CCGCCTTCCGCCACCCTCTCCCCCCCCCCCCCCCCCCCCCCCACTCACCTCCTGCCCTTCCCACAGCTACGACCCCTACCTCACCCCCACCCACCCCCACCCCCGCCAATTGATTTGTGTGTAGACCCGGAGGCCAAAGTTCAGCGGCCTGTGACCCGGCATTATGTTGTGACTGACGTGTGGGTCGGTAAGGGAAGACAGGAAGCATGTGGCATTATGTCCCCTGTCGGTGTGGGTGTGTGTGCTGTCCAGGGATGCAGGCAAACAATGCGGAATGCAAAGTCTCGCAGTGAGTGTGTCGTGGCGCACTTGTTTTTGTCGCGCTGCGTTACTTTTCCTGTCGTGTCTCTCTTTGTGCCTGTGGCGGTGTGTCCCGTGTGCTGTCTTGCTTCGCCTCTGTGTTCCGTTGTGTTGTCCGTCACGCTTTTTTGTTGTTTTTGTGCTTTGTTGTGTGCTAGCTGTGTGTGTGTAGTGTAGTGTGTCTGTGCTGTGCCGTGTTTTTCCCCCTTCTTTTCCGTTGTTTTGTTTTGTGTGTGTCCGTGCGTGCCCCCTTTCTCTGTGTGATGCCTGTGTGTGCTGGGGGATAGAGTGAAGGAATTTCTCACATATACATAAATCAGATTCTGTAGGTGCATAGTGCATATGTACAATCGTGACCGATACCCTCCCAAAGGTCCAGGTGTCGAGGTTATACATTGACGATTTATACTGTCAAAACTTTTCAATCTGTACGTATGTGCTGTAGCTGCATCTCTCCACTTCCCCCCCCCCTCCCCCTCCCTCCCCCCCCCTGTTCCCCCCCCTCCCCCCCTGTCCCCCCCCGGGCCGGCCACCTGGTCGTGTGTGTCTGTGGGTGCTTGCAGTAACGTCCTGTCATGATATGGTGAGATGTAACCCAATCGACCACACACACCCCCCGCACGACGTGTCGACACCACCCCACCCACACATGCAGACAAGCACCGCACACACATAGGCATCGATTAGTCGTAACAAGTGACAGGAGTTTTGAAATATAATTTTGTATGTAGTGTTCACCTTTTCACCCCACCCTCCCGTTCCCAACTCCCTTCCCACGTCGCATCGAAAAGGATACTCATACACGATTTTCTTGGACATTTGACCCCCATCCTTTCCCCACATCCCTTTTTATCACTTTCCCCCTCCCCCCTCTCCTTTCCCCCCCACATAAGTTGGTTTCCTGTTTTTTGTATCGTGTGTTAGTGTCCCCTCCCCACCTTTCCCTCCTCCCCTCTCCTCCTCTTTTGGTGCCTCGTCTTGTGTTTGTCTGATTGCTGCTCTATCATCCCATTCAGTGTTGATTTTTTCTTTTTTCCCCGTGTGCACCCATTCCGTCCTGCTTTTTTTATTTTCCTTTCCTGTCTTTTTTTTCCCCCTGGTGTCGTCCTTTCCTTTCTTCCCCCCTTTCTTTTCTTTTTCTTTTTTCCCTCTCCTTTTCTTTTCTGTGTGTTCGTCGTGTGTGTGTGTGGGGTTGTGTTGTGGTGTGTTGTGTGTGTTTAGTTGTCCCGTCGTGTGTTCGTGCTCTCGAGCCTAGGCTAGTTGGTGCTCACTCGCTTTTGCTATTTGTACTAGTGTTTCAAAGTTATGGATTCTTATACATTCTCTTACATGTCTTCCATATTGATTGTATCGCTTGTTGTCACTAGATATGAATTTTTTGTTTTTATGCGATTTTTCTCTTCCCTTTTGTACCTCTTCCTTTACTATTCTCTCTGACGTTGTTGAAGATCCATCGTGAGACAATTCGCATGATGTATTCCTTTTTCCTTTGTTCACCTTCCGTAGGAATTTTCCACTCCGATTTCTTATTTGAAGAGATCGACTGAGTTATGATTACGAGCAGAAGCTCGTCTCTTCCTCTCTCTGTTCTTGCTCGCACGTCGTGTATCTTTCTCGCTCCTCCTCTCCTCTTGTCTGTCTCTCATTTCTCTCTATCTCTCTCTCTCTCTCTGTTTTTCTGTCAGTGTCTGATTCTGTCATGTCTCTCCCCCGCACCCTCGTTTCTCTGTCCTCCCCTTCTATCTCTCTCTGATGTTCTCTCTCATTCTGGCTCTTCTTCTCTCTCTCTCCCTCTGATCCTACCTCCCCCTCCGCTCCCCAGCTTCAACCTATGGTCCGTTCCACTCCACTTTATTTATCCATTACTATCTGTCTACTCTCTCCTCGATCTCTCTCGCTTATCTCGACATTTATGCGATTCCCGTCGTCTCGATGATGTTTCCCCTATTACCACACATCCTCTTATCTTTTCCCCCCTTTTTCCCCCCTTTCTTCCTCCCTCTCCTCCCCGTTCCCCCGCCTCCTTTCCCCCCCTGTTTCTCCTCTATCTTCTCCTCCCCCCTGACACCCCCCCCGGCTAAAATGAAAAGAATGATAAAAGGGAAAGGGGGGGTTAAGATTAGTGTTGAGAATGGGGAAAGGGTGGGTAAGTGGATGATGGGGGGGGCGGCCGGGAGGGTTATTAATTTATGGTGATAATTTTTTTATTTGATGTACGTGTTGGTTTTTGTTTTTTTTCCTTGCTTTTCTCCCTTCTCTTGTCCTCCCCCTTTCTCCCCCCTCCCTTTTCCCTTCTTCCCGTCCCCCTTCCTTCTCCGCCTTTTCCTCCCCTGTTTTCCCCTCTTTTCCCCCCCTCATTCTTTTGTCCCTTCCCCTCCTAGCTCTCTTGCCCTTCCCCCCCTTTCTTCTTTTTGTTGTCCCCCCCCTCTCCTGTTAGTTTCTTCTCCCGGCCCCCTTTTGGGCCAACAGCGTAGTGTTGCTCTCTCACTGTGTTATACGTGTTTCTGATGTGCACGCTTTCCTCTTTTTTTCATTGGGTTTTTTCTTCTCCCTTTTTTTCACATTTTTTCCTTACGGTTTACTCCGCAATTTTTCCGCCCGCCGTCTTACCCCCTTTGATCTTATTTCTCCCCTCCCCCCTCTTTCGCCCCTCTCGCCCCCCACCTTCTCGCCCCACCCCCCCCCCTTTTCCTCTTTAGCTTTCCCCTTCTGTTTTCCTCTGCATGGTTTGAATATTTTTCCCTGGGCGCCCGTTTTCGCTGCCTTTTGCGTTTGTTTGCGGTTAATTTTGTGGGGGACCCCCCCCCCCCCTCCCCTCCCGGAGGGAGCCAACCTACGCTTCACCAGATTCTATTCCTCCAATCCTCCCCTCTGGATGACCCTGATGATGAACCTGATTACTGATTTCCCAACACACACATTAAATTTTTCTTCGACTATTGTCCCCCCTTCTTCCTTTCTCTCTTTTTGTTGTTGTTCCAGCGTCTCTTTGTTTTTTTTCCGCACCCACCTATTCCACTCATCCCCCACACGGCCTGGTCTCGTCACTTTTGGTTGTAGCTCGCTTACCTTTTTGCATATCTATCCCCGATTATATTTGCCTGTGGTCTTTTTCTGTGTTGTGTGCATTTGAGGAAGGAGGCGGGGAGGGGAGTGAGAGAAAGAGAGGGAGAGGGGGAGAGGAGGGGGGGGGTGTGTGAGTGGGCGGGTGGGGGGGGGGGGGGGTGGGGGGGGGGGGGGGAGAGGGAGGGGGGTTGGGAGAGAAGTGGCGGGGGGGGAAAGGAGGGTGGGGATAGGAGGGAGGAGAGGCATGAGAGGAAGGGAAGGCAAAAGGCCCCACGAAGAAGAAGAAAAACGAGGCAGACTGGAATGCGTAGAGAGAAGGCTGGGAAGCAACCCCCCCCCCCCCCCCGCCCCCTCTCCCCCCCCCCCCCCCACCCCCACACCACCCCACCTCCCACCCCCCGCCCCTCCGCTCCCCCCACCCGTGGAGGTTTTTCCGCCCGACTCCGCCCTCCCCACAACCGCTCACATCTCCGCCGCACCCCCATGCCCCCCCGCTCGCCCCCTAGCCGGCGGGACAGGAGGTCGATTGTGGGAAGTGCCACCCCCGGAGGTCGTCCCGCCCCCTCTAGGCCCCTCTGGTTCTTTCCTCTTTCGTAGTGTTTTTCACCGCCCCCCACGTTTCTTATTTCGCCTTTTTTCTTTTTCCCTTTTTTTCGTACCCCCCACCCCCACCTTTCTCTTTCCCTTGTTCTTTTTTCGGCTCCTCCACCTCCCCGCCTCCTTGATCTCCCATCGTACTCTCCTCTTCTCCTATTTCTCCCCTTTTCTTTTTTTTTTTCTCCCCCTATAGGTCCAGCTGCATTTCGACCGCAGACGTCGCACTTGGATGTATGAGAAAAAAAGATAAGAAGAGAAGAGTGGGGAAGAGAGGGGGCGGACAGAGGTGGCTGGGCGTGGGGACAACGGTGGGTAAGCCGAAAGGCTGGCCCTTTGTTTTGGAGACTCTTGCTTTTTTTTAGTTTTGCTTTTTTTTACTCCTTTTTTTTTTCCCCCTTTGCTTGTCTCTCCCACACTCCCGATCTCCAGTGTACTGAAAACGCTGTGCTATATACCGTGAGCCACCCCACTAGAGAGAGACGGCAGATTTCGACGAGGATGAGGGACCAAGACGGACGGAGAGACGCGTGTCTCCTGCTACTCGTCTCTCTCTGCTCTCTCAGGTCTCTCTCGCTCTGCTCTCTGCTCTCCGTCTCGTAGATACACTTTCTGTCTGAGTGATTGAGCAGCGACTGCGGGATGAGAGTGATTGCAGTCGCCGAGCTTGTGTGCCTCCGACCGCGAGGTAAGCCCCTTTTAACGACGTACGGTTGATGCGGAGAGCGGAGAGGGGGCGGAGGTGCGCGAGACAGAGGGAGACGTAAAAAAGAGCCACACGCGAAGAAGCCCGAGCCCGAAGAGACCCAAAGTACTAATCTCGGTCTAGTCTTTCGGCACGACACAGATTTAGCGGAACTGTAACAACGTATCAAGTCAACATATAGCAGCCATCCCCAGCAGAGGGAGACCGGCCTCACACGTCCCCCATGACCTCTGCAACACGACTCCGCCTCGGCATCAGCCCTCGGCCAGACAGACCTCCACTCCCAGATCAAGTCCTCTGTGCCGCCTCTCCACTAAAAAGACAGACCGGAAAACAAAAGGAGAGAGGGGGGGGGGGGGGGGGGGGGGGGGGGGACAAAATCATCCAGCAACGGAACAAAATAGATGAGGGATGCGGGATGGAAGGACAAACCGGAAAAAAACCCACTGGACAAATAGAAGCATTAAAGAAATAGTTGACACACTGGAATGTACCCCCTACCCCTCTACTTATTATCACCCACCCCTTCTCTCCCTCCCCTGTTGCTTCCCCCTCCTCACGATCTTCTGCTGTTTGTCTCCATTATTAGGTGCTCGATACCACCCTGTCACGCTTCCATTAGGAAGCCAACGTTCACTGGAGATATTTGAAACAACTGACTGGGCGTTGTTTTGCTTTCGTTTCAAATTACCCAGACACATGTCAACTGCTACGAAGGTCTGAAAGTCTGCACTGAGGAGTCCCTGCCATGGGATGAAAATCGGCTCTGGACAGGTCATGCACATAACTGTTTTCCATGGGGTGAAAATCGGCTCTCTGGACAGGTCATGCACATAACTGTTTTCCATGGGGTGAAAATCGGCTCTGGACAGGTCATGCACATAACTGTTTTCCATGGGGTGAAAATCGGCTCCGGACAGGTCACGCACATAACTGTTTTCCATGGGGTGAAAATCGGCTCACAGGCACGCAAACATAACTGTTTTCCATGGGGTGAAAATCGGCTCTGGACAGGTCACGCACATAACTGTTTTCCATGGGGTGAAAATCGGCTCTGGACAGGTCACGCACATAACTGTTTTCAAGACAGCCTTGGATGATCCCCAAAGACTACTACTGGAGGTGTTCCTATTTTACATGTCAATGTGTTCTTCTTCATCCGCATTTGCCCTGCGCGTCCCCACCCTCCCCCCCCCCCCCCCCCCTATTTTTTTTTTTTTTTTTTTTTACTGGTAACCTTTGCAAGTCGCTGTCTTGATTATCTTTATGACGGACCTGTTGTCTGCACTTGGTTTCCCCTCCATCTGCTTGTGTTACATGTATAACAGATCGACAGACAGACGGTCAGACAGATAGATAGATAGATCGAAAGACAGATCGAGGGAGAGAGTAGATAGATAGTATATGGATAAATACATGTGCATGTACAGGTATATATATATATATATAGAGAGATATATATAGAGAGAGAGAGAGAGAGAGAGAGAGAGAGAGAGAGAGAGAGAGAGAGAGAGAGAGAGAGAGAGAGAGAGAGAGAGAGAGAGAGAGAGAGACAGACAGACAGAGACAGAGAGAGAGAGAGAGAGAGAGACCGAGAGGGAAACACAGAGGGGAGAGGAGGCGGGAGAAAGAGAACGACGGGGAAAAGAGAAGAGGAAGAGGAAGAAGAGAGAGTGTGAGAAAGAGACAGAGATTTCAACAAATCCTAGCCCTGATGCCACCAGTGTCCAAGACAAATAGACCGTACACCCTCTGTAATACAGCAATGTAGATTACCCCTTAAGCAGGAGAAATATTCATGATAGTAAAAATGATAATGATAACAATAATAAAAAAAAAAAAAATCAGATAGAGACATCAATCAAGTAAAAGGAGGAATTTAGAATGAAAAAGACCAAAAATTTGCCTGAAAATCAAAAGGTGGACCAACTAGCTCTCTCTGGCCAAGTGACCAGCTTGCCCAAAACAACTGATTTAAAAGGCTTTAATTGACCACTGACACAGTATAGCGTAAACGCGCCATCTCCTACGCTCCCTCGGATGTTGTACAGGTTTCACAGCCGTTCACAGGCTCTGGAAGCTGATCCCAACACATCTTCAAGTTGAACTCTAAAGATCGCGCGTGTGCGTGTCTTGTCATGTCACTCAGCATCCACAGCAACAGGAAAGACAGGAATGGTGAGAATGAGTTGGTTCCAATATTCATTGTATCAGTCTTCTTCTCTGAATTATTCTTTGAACGCTTTTTTTTCTGTAATCTATCTCATCCTGTAGATTTTTTTTTTCTAACTGTATGTCATTTTTGAGTGGAATGTGCTACTTGCTTTTAAAGTATGTGATTTCAATGTAGAAAATCTGTATGCGGGATCTGTTTCGCTGCTACTGTGTTAAGTTCGTTGGGAAGGGAAGGTGGGGTGATAAAGGGGTGATAAATGAGAAGCTGAGTTCAAAACTCGCTGTCATGGTGCTTTTTGGTGTATGTGTGTGTGTGTGTGTGTGTGTGTGTGTGTGTGTGTGTGTGTGTGTGTGTGTGTGTGTGTGTGTGTTGGTTCTTTCTTTCTTCTCTTCTCCCCCCTCCCATCCCTTTTCCTTCCTTTTTTTGACATGTAAGAAGGGGTTCCAGGGGGGTGGAGATGGGGATGGGGGTGGAAGTGGAGAGAGGATTCATGTGAATGAGGTGATTGAAAAGTTTTGACAGATAAATCGTCAAGTGTACCTCGACTACCTGGGACCTGTTGGGAGGGGTATGGGCATGGTGGTACAGGGAGGTGTGCGACTGAAATTCTGGAATTATGTTGTGAGAAAGTCTTCCTCTAGGCTCCCCTTCATTTTTT
>JADBJO010001758.1:259228-274228 GCA_016801955.1 Conus betulinus
CTCTGTGTGGACAGGTCATTTTCCGCACCTTTGCACAGGCATTAATTATTTTCCACGCCTATGTCTGGCTGGCCATCGATTATCCTTCGTCCCTCGTCTTCTGGGCTACTGATGATTTCCCCCCAGCCTCTATGGACATTCATAATTTTGCTGAACTCTTATTATCTCCCTTGTTATTTACGGGCCTTTTTTTTTTTCCTCTGCGTGTTTATAGGCAGCAATAGTTTTCCTAGTGTCTTTCATTCTTGTGGTCGGGCTATGAAAGTCAAACCATTTTCCTCGTGCCTATGTGGGCTTGCAGCTTAAGCACGTTCTTGATGTTTGTGAAGAAATGTACGGTAATGACAACGGAACACACTGACTGACTGAAACCATTTACTGTCAGATTAACATAGTGTTGTACTGACAAAAGGAGCACACACGCGCGCGCGCACGCACGCGCGCACACACACGCGCGCGCGCACAACACACACACATGCACACACACACACACACACACACACACACACACACACACACACACATGCGCGCGCACAGAGAGAGAGAGAGAGAGAGAGAGAGAGAGAGAGAGAGAGAGGGAGAGGGGAGAGAGAGAAAGAACGCGCGCACTGCAAGAACAGCTGAGCCACATGCGACGAAGACTGAAGGAGAAGACTGAAGATGACACTGCTCACTGACAGCCATGATGACAGGAAAGGCAAAGGAGGAAGAAGACCCGCAAAGAAGAACAAAAAAGAGAAAAGTATGGACAAAAGAAGGAAAAGAAGAGGATGACGCAGCAAGAATAGAAAAGAAGCTGAAGGCTGACCTAACACACACCAGCCAAGATTCAAACGACGAAAAGACCATGACACAAAAACACTGTCACTAAACACCAGCATGCAAAACGCAAACAACACCCACGACCAAACTCCACAAGTTAGGAGTGCACATTTATTGTCCTGTTCATTTTCTATGAACGAACTGAAAATGTCTGATTTCCCTTAAAACAGATAAAAAAATACATTACAATAAATTAGATAATATCTTTTAAAAATAAATAGAAAGAATTAAAGACTCTAAAAAAATATATTAATGAAGAACTATCGGGCATAATATCAAATTAGTTCCAAGCGCCCCAAAATGAAGTTTACACCTCAACAGATGTTCATCCATTGGTTCGTTTCCGCAACTGCTACATGGGCATTTCACAATGTTCCCTCACCAATGTAGCCATGTTATTGTCTCTATGTCTGTAACACAACATTCTGCAATGTTCCCCTGCCAATGTGGCCATGTTATTGTCTCTCTGTCTGTAACACATCATTCCACAATGTCTCCTTACCAATGTGGCCATGTTATTGTCTCATGTGTAACACATCATTCCACAATTTCCCCTTACCAATTTGGCCATGTTATTGTCTCTCTTGTATCACAGCATTCCACAATGTCCCCTTACCAATGTGGCCATGTTATTGTCTCTATGTCTGTAACCTCATTCCCAATGTCCCCTTGCCAATGTGGCCATGTTATTGTCTCTATGTCTGTAACACATCATTCCACAATGTCCCCTTACCAATGTGGCCATGTTATTGTCTCTATGTCTGTAACACATCATTCCACAATGTCCCCTCGCCAATGTGGCCATGTTATTGTCTCTATGTCTGTTACACATCATTCCACAATGTCCCCTTACCAATGTGGCCATGTTATTGTCTCTGTCTGTAACACATCATTCCACAATGTCCCCTTGCCAATGTGGCCATGTTATTGTCTCTGTGTAACACATCATTCCACAATGTCCCCTTACCAATGTGGCCATGTTACTGTCTCTGTCTGTTACACATCATTCCGCAATGGCCCCTTACCAATTTGGCCATGTTATTGCCTCTTTGTATCACAGCATTCCACAATGTCCCTTTACCAATGTGGCCATGTTATTGTCTCTTCTGTATCACATCATTCCCCACAATGTAACACATCATTACCAATGTCCCATTACCCATGTGGTGTTATTGTCTCTTTGTATCACATCATTCCACAATGTCCCCTTACCAACGTGGCCATGTTACTGTCTCTTTGCATCGCAGCATTCCACAATGTTTCTTTACCCATGTGGTCAAGTCACTGTCTTCACATTTAAATCACAGCATTCCGCAATGCTCTGTGGTCCATGTGGTCTGATCATTTTCTTCGTATCTGTATCACAGCATTCCCGTGGTGTTCCTTGTCCATGTGGTCATGTTATTGTCTTCTTCTCCTTCCTTTCTTTTTCGTCTTTTTCGCTGTCTCATCTCATGTGCCACTTCAGTGGCATGGTACCCACGCCGCTCATTCCCACTCCCTGTCCAAATCCACAGCTGGATTGTTGGACACACACCGCACACACACACACACACACACACACACACACACACACACACACACACACACACACACACACACACACACACAACCTTCTCCCCGTCCATTATCGGTAATACACTGGGAGCAGCCAAGCCGTCATAAGAGATGTTGCACTGCTGCCGAGTCACTTCAGTGGTGTTCAGTGGTGCCTGTTCTGATCCAGCATACGCAGGGTTCCATCATGCTGATGACAATACCTGCTTAATCGCGATGCTGGCGTGAGTAAAGTCCCTCTAGAAGCCCCCACCAAGTCCGCCCAGCGACAATCCCCATGACCTTGCCAATACAGTGAAGAGATGCGGAGAGGAAATAGGAGACTGGGTCAAAACAAGAGGAGTGCATGAAGGGCCCTACAATTCGAGACAGTTTTTTGACTGATTTGATGCTATGGGTGATTGCTATGGGTTTTCATTCTGCTCTGAGACTGCAAGACAGGGCTCACTCCATGCTTACTGTCATACCCTATCCCGGCGTCAACCAGGTCCGTGAGATACAGACACTTGCAGTGTTGGCCAGCAAATTTGAGCAACACTCTCAGAGACCCATCCATTAAGTGAATAAAACACGACTGTGTTGTCCCCGTCCTCCGATTTCAGCCCATAGCAAACTCAGCTCTGGGAAGGAACCGGTCAAGGTAGAAAAACCCCACAGATAACTAGCTCTGATGGGAACCGAACCCACGACCTCCCTGTCGGAATCGCGGCGCCTACCACTTCGCCATGTTATCGACTTCATGTCTGTATCACAGCATTCTGCAAAGTTCCCTAGTCCACAGGGTCATGTTGTTGTCTCTGTGTCTATACATCTCAACATTCCTCAGTGTTCCCCTGTCCGTGTGGTTATGTTCTAGTCATCATGTCTAGGTGAAAGCAATCTACAATGTTCCCCCGTCTATGTCGTCATTTTATTCTCTTCATGTTTGCATTGATTGTCAGTTCCTCTTATCATTATAGTATTGTTGTTGTTCTTCCAGTTGCAATGTAATAAATGCCTAACGCCTTTCATTCAAGCAGTTGAAGAAATAGCAGACGACAGTACAAATGGTCGGCGCAGTAGTACAGTATGAAGAAGCAGCTTCAGCGGCAGTTACCAGCTTTTTTCATAAAATTGATTTTGTTTTGTGTGTTTATCTGGTTATTTTTCCTTTTCTCCCTAGTTCTAATGTACCGAATTTCCAATGAAACGAAAGTAATCGCAAATGCATGGATTAAGATCAATCGCAAATGCATGGATTAAGATCAATCAAACTTTAAATTAACAAATCCTTGTTTCGTTTTTGTTTTTTAAGTTTTATTCATTACACACACAAACACGCGCGAATAAAAAGAAGAAAAGTGAAGACACTGAAGACGTGCATTGTAGACAGAATACAGCTGCCTCCAAACGTCGACCTAAAACAGAAAGTATAGCGGTAGTCGAGTAGGGGAGAGAGAGAGAGAGAGAGAGAGAGAGAGAGAGAGAGAGAGAGAGAGAGAGAGAGAGAGAGAGAGAGAGAGAGAGGGAGGGGAGGGGGGGAGGAATAGAGCGGGATTGAAGTACGGGGTATGGGAAGACAGAGAGAGAGAGGGGAGGAGGGGGGAGACAAAGGGAGGGGGGTGCTGTACAGTTTAAAACGGTCTCAATGACGCGCCCCACACTTGCCGGCGAAAAATGAGCGATCACTGGCAAAAGCCATGCGTTCCGATTGGATGAAGACGTATGGGACGCCACGCGCTTCCACAGAGAGAGACAGGCAGAGGGTGGCTTTGGCAGCCACATGCACAGTAACAAACAAACAAAAAAGTTCCTGACGCTGTGCAGCTTCCTGCTTCCTGATTATCCAAACAAAATCGGGGCGAGGTAAAAAAAAAAAAAAAAAAAAAAAAAAAAAAAAAAGAGCAGGGAAAGATAAACAGGAGTTAAATGGAGACCTCAGAACAGGGCCAGTCAAATAAGATGATTTACAGTTTGCTATTATCTCTGTAATTCTTTCCATTAGCAAAGCTTTCGGTTTCTGTAATTCATAGCAGTGCACGTGTACCACGGCTCAACTACATAGTTTAAGGCGCGTAGAAAATCCTATCATAAAAATAAACTAATAGGATTACAGATCGCATGTGATGATAGTCCCAGGATTCGCTTTGTGAATGTTTCTCCAGAAGCAAACGAACGCCGTCAACACAATACGGTGCCCATAGAGACAGACACGTGCATTTTACTGCAGCAACAAAGAGACGGTGTTAAACAAAAACTAAAAACCCACCAAGAGCACATTATCGACCGCCGCTAGCTGGGTGGAGTCAGCCTGTGCTGCCAGAGAGCCCAAATCAACATGGGTTACTCATCATACAGGAGTGGAATCCCTTATTCCCTCACCCCCCACCCCCCCCCCCCCCCCCCCCCCCCCCCCCCACCCCCTCCGAAGCTTCAGAGTTTCGCGGGTCTATCAAGAAATTCTTTTTGCATTTTTAACGGAATAGCGTATGGAGCTGCCCCCCCCCCCCCCCCCCCACCTCTCTCTCTCTCTCTCTCTCTCTCTCTCTCTCTCTCTCTCTGTGTCACATTGTCACTGGTCTATCGACAGCCATCTACCACCAGGGAGATATGGTCTCGTCTGCCTGTTTGTCTGCCTGTTTGTCTGCCTGTTTGTTTGTCTGCCTGTTTGTTTGTTTGTCCGTCAGAAAGATTTCGCAAAAAAAACTGTCAAACCGATTTTGATGAAATTCGGTGGAAAGACGGGACTGTGGTGCAGGGACAGAGATATTGCATGTGTATGCGCCTCCGTTTTGAATGGCTGTCTCAGGTCGCCTGTTCGTGCCTTTTGAACCAGTCATCGTAGTGCTGGTGGATCATTTTTATTTTGGCATGTAATTGTTATTTGAATGTGTGCTTTTTTCTAATATATTTCAAATTTTGTTTTGGCTTATCTTCTTTTATTGACTTACAGTGTTGATTTTAAAGCATGGTGTGTCTATAATGAACCATTATTTTCATCTATTTCATTTCAATTTGTACATGTCGATTGTAAAGAGCGGCCAGCCCGCTCATGGAGTGGGGAATAGTGCTATTTAAGTCCCCACACTATCATTATTAGGCCCATATCATTCATCCCTGGGGAGAATTCGGATCGAAAAAAAAAGAGGGGGGGGGGGGGGGATGAGGTATCTGCAGGATAATTATTACTAGTTATGAATTGCCTGATGAACATGAACAGTTAGTAATTAATTTTTACTCATTTACTCCATTTGTAGAACAGCCTATCTAGGGGAGGGTGTGTGTGTGTTAAAATGTCCTAGCAATAATCGTTGTCATTTTGCAGTTTCCATATTTCAAGACGAAAAAAAAAAAAATGTCCAAGGGAGGCTACTCTTTCGGCCCGTTACGTGCTGACCGTCAATCGTTAGTTTTTCACTCGACACAACACCCAAAGCATTGTATGGTTGTGCAGAACACTGTATGGAGACACGGACTGCGTCTAAGAGGATGACTCCATGAGGCCATGGTGGTGCCGACTGGGACAACAGGGCACATTCCAGGTCCGCCATGCCAGAGGATGATAGCTTTGCCCCGGAAAGGAACGTTCACCAATGGATCACTGTCTGTGAAGTAGTCTGTTTCTACAGAATATTGACACTTTCTGATCTGAAGAGGATAACATTGTCATTACTTACTTCTCATTTTTGCATAACCTATTAACAAATAAAAAAAAGAATGTGCAAAAGAACTTTCAATCCGATTTAAAAAAAAAAAAAAAAAAAAAAAAAAAAAAGGTTTCACTCACGATACGGTTTACTCCATTTTTTTTTCTAGGGGGTGGGGGGAGAGAGAGAGTTTGACGCGGGGAGGTGGGGGGGGTTACATATTGGTGGAGACCCGGGTTAGAGGGCGATGCCAGAACCCGTTCGGTTGTCTGCAGGTTCGATTCATCTACTCCTGGTTCGCCGGTGTCTTTGAAGACGCCACCAGCCTCAATGGCCTCTTGAAATGTTGACTCGCTTTCCCGCTTCGCTCCCATACCCACCCCCACCAAGCCTCCTTAGCGTACAACTTGAAAAGTTCAAACGGTTTGGAGACAAGTCGAAGTTAGTAGCCAGTGTAATCACTGAAGTGACTCCCCAACGAATGAATCTCTCTCTCTCTCTCTCTCTCTCTCTCTCTCTCTCTCTCTCTCTCTCTCTCACACACACACACACACACACACACACACACACACATATGTATATATATACATTAATACATACATATAAATATATATATATATATATATATATAGAGAGAGAGAGAGAGAGAGAGAGAGAGAGAGAGAGAGTGTGTGTGTGTGTGTGTGTGTGTGTGTGTGTGTGTGTGTGTGTGTGTGTGTGTGTGTGTACAGAAAGAAAGAGAGAAGTTTTCTTTTTTATCTTTTGTTTTCCTTGCGCGTGATATTTCTCAGTAGTCTGTGTGTGTGTGTGTGTGGGTGGGTGGGTGGGGAGGGGGGGGGCGTGTATGCGTGGCGTGTGTGTGTGTGTGTGTGTGTGTGTGTGTGTGTGTGTGTGTGTGTGTGTGCGCGCGCGTGCGCGCGCGCGCCATGTGTATCATCAAGTCATTTCTATCACTACTTATTTAGTGATTCAAAAGAATTAGACATACACCACCATTCACCGTTTGTTTTAATAACGTTTAGACAAATTACCGCTGCCACACAGACATGAAGTGAAGAGAACGTGCCTGCATGCAAGGCGTTGGTGTACAAACATGCAGGCTGAGTTGCCAAAGTCGAACTGGGCAGAAGCGATAGGGATCATCAATTTGTCTTTCAACGAATCGGGCACCAGGCCGGTGAGGATGACACTTTCCAGAAGGAACTATCTCCACTTTGTGCATCTCTTTTACTGTCGATCCAGGATCCGTTGGACCATGGCAGAGGTCTACGCTCACCTCAGCGTCCCTCTAATGTTGTACGTTTTGACCCCGCGCGACATGTTCGTTGGGTTTTTTGTTTTTTGTTTTTTCTTGTCAGCCAGATGAAAGTGAACTCTGCAGAACCGATTTGAATGTAACTAGCAGGAACAATGGAGGGTGGGCCGAGGACGAATCCCTGAAATTGGGGTACCGATCCGGATTACAGGGCGGATCCAAAATGCATTCAATCTTGACAGGGGTCTGCCGTCTCCCCAGAATTTCTTACATTGATACCTGTTCTTCAAACCGTCTGCGGAAGACGCATTGTTAAAAAGTAACCTCTTTTTGTAAAGTTTATATTTGCTTTTTTTTGTCTTTATGTGCACTTTTGGCATTTTATGAAGATCATGTTTGCTGTTAACAATGACAACATTATGCTTGCCATCGTTGTTGTCTTCTCCTCCTCCTCCTCTCCTATATTGTCATGATCGTCATCTTCATCTCATCGTGATTTTCTTTTCGTATTCTTCAGCCATTTATTCCTTACAAACCTAACTCTTACTCTTTCTCCCTGCGCATTTCCACCCCCATTTCAACATTATCATTGCGCGGTGTGGCAGGGCATTAATGCTCGCGTATGTGGTACCATATTTTTTGTGTTTTTGTTGGTAGGGCCGAGGGTGCGGGCGGGGTGGGGGGGGGGACGGGGGTGGTTTGGCGGGAGGTGGGGAGGGGTATATGTGGTGTGTGGAGGGGGGCGTCGGAGTGAGCGTGGGGGTGATTGCCCCCCCTTCTCTCCTATTTGCTGCCGTGGCTCTGGTTTTTCCCTGTTGTTTCATTGCTTTTGGGGGAGGGGTGGGTGTTTCAGTGGGTTTGTGGGTGGTGCGGGTTATGGGGGGTGGGGGGTGGGGGGGGGGGCGCGGGGTGGGGTCGGTGTTGGTTGTGGTTTGGGGCGCGGGGGCCGCGGGGTGGGCGGTGTGGGGGGCGTGGGGTGGGGGGGGGGGGTGGTGGTGGGGGGGGGGGGGGGGGGGGGGGGACGTGGGTAGAGGGTGGGGGTATCCTTGTCCCCCCCCTCTTTTTTTCTTTTCCCTGTGGGTTTTTTGGGTGGTCCCCCGTTCCCGCCCCGGGCCGCAGGCCCGCCGCTCCGCCACCCCCCCCCGCCCGCCGCCCCGCCCCTCGCCCGTTGCCCCCCCCCCGAGCCGCCCCGCCCCTTCCTTTTTTTCGCCCCCTTTTTGCCTTTTCGGGTGTTCCCCGTTCTTGTTCCTTTTGGCTTGCGTCTTTCCGCCTTCTGTCCTGTTTTTTTCTTTGGTTTGGGGTGGGGGTTTTCGCTTCGCCCGTTTTTTTTTTTCGCTTTTTTTGGCGTTCCCTTCGGTCCGTCGGGTGTGAGCTGGGTTTTTTTCCTCCGGCGTCTGTCGGTTTTTTTTTTCGCGCTTTGCCCGGTGCCCCCCGGATCCCCTTTGTTCCTTGTTTGTGTTGGTTTTTCCCCCTTTTTTTTCCGCCCGGTGTTCCCCCGTTTGGGAGCTTGTTTCGGTTGGCTTTTTCGGGGTGTGGGGCTGGCCCGCTTGTTGGGGTTTGTGGGCTTGTGGTTCCCGTTTGTTTTTTTGGCTCCCGTCCACCCCCCGCCCGACCCCCGCCCGCCCCCCCCCCCCCCCCGCGCACCCCCGCGGTTGGGGTGTGGGGGCTTGGGGTGGTAGGCGTGAGGCTGATGCGTGCCGCTTTGTCGTCGGGGCCTTGGATTTTCGGGGTTTTTTGGGTGGGGTTGCCCCTCGTGTGCCGCGTTCTGGGCGTCTGTGTGCGCCGCCCGTCGGTGCCCGGGGGTAGAGCGTCGCGGGCCGTCGGCCGCGTAGCGCGCCCGGGCGCGGTCGCCGCGGGGTCGTGGGCGTGTGGTGCGGGTGTGCCGCCCGCGGGCTGGTACAGCGCCGGCCCGGGTGGGGGCCTGCGTGGGGCGGGGTGTGGCCCGGTATTTTGCCTGCGCCGGCTCCCTGTGGTCGCGCTGTGGGCCTGCCGCCGGTGGTGGCCCCGGCTGGCGTGCCGGGTTGGGGGGGGGGTGTGTTTTTTGTTGGGTTTCGGGCGGGGAGGCGGGGGGGGGGGGTGTGGCGCCCTTGGGGGCGGTTTGGTTGGTTGTCGGTCGTAGGCCCGGCCCGCCCGCGGCGGTCGCGTGTGGGTTGGCTTGCCCCGTGGGGGGCGCGGGGGGGGGGGAGGGGGCGGGGCCGGCGGGCGAGGAGCCGGGCGGGGCGGGGCGGTGGGGGGGGCGGGGGCGGGGGGCGGGGTGGGTGGCGGGGGGGCTGCGAGTACGGGGGTATTGGTGGGGCCGGGGGGCGCTGGGGCGGGTGGCGTTGCCGTTGGGGGGGGGGGTCCGTTGAGCTGGCGGCGGCGAGCTAAGGGGTGGCCCCCCCCATTGGGTGGGGGGGCTGCGGCGGGGGGGGGTGGTTGTGCGGCGGCGGGGGGGCGGGGGGGCGGGGGCGGCGGGGCCGGGGGTGCTCGGGGTGTGGGGGTTGGCGCGCGGGGGTAGTGGGTGGTGGTGCGCGCCCCCGCGGGGCCAGTGGCGGTGGGTACGGCCGGCGGGGCGCGGGGCCCGGTGTCCCGGGCTGTGGGTCGGGCCGGCCGGGTGGGGGGCCGGGCCTCCGGTGCCGCCGGGGTTGGGCGCTCGCCGCGGGGGGAGCCCGGTCACCGCCCGGTCCCCGGTGCGCCCACCCCCCCGCCGGGCGGGGCCGCCCCGCCGCGCCTGTGGCTCCGCCTGCGCGCCCTCCCGCGGGCGCCGATCTCCCGTGTCCGGCGCCCCCCGAGTGCCGGTGGTGTTCGAGCGCCGGGGGGGGTGAAGGGCGGTGTGTTGGGGGGGTCGGGGGTTTGTTGTGGGTGGGTTGGGGGTGTTGCGGGTGGATTGACGGGGGTATGGGGAGCGGGGCCGGGGGGGAGGGGAGTAGGGGTGGGGGGTGGCGTGTTTTGGTGTGAGGGGGGGGGTGGGTGGGGGGGGGGGGAGCGCCGCGGGACCCAACGGTGGGGCCGGGGGGCGGTGCGGTTATTTTCGCCTGGGCCCGAGTGGATGTTCCCGGGCGTGTGTTGCCCCCCGCGTTGTTGAAGCTTCCGCCCGGGGCCGGGGTGGGGTGCCCGGGTGCGGGGCCTGTAGGGAGGTTTTCCGCAGGGGGGGGGCGGTGGTGGGGGCCCGCGGCCCTCTGTGGGTTGTTTCCCGCGGTCGAGTCCCCGCGTCGCGCGTCGCGGCCCGTCCGGTTTTGTTGGGTCTGTTTTCCGGTCCGGCCGGCCTCGGTCGGTTGGGGCCGTGCCCCGGGCGGTGGCCCCTCCCTCCCGCCCCCCCTGTGTTTGCTGGCCCGTCGGGGCGGGCCTCGAGGGGGAGCTTCTGCCCTTTGCTTCTTGGGTGCCGTTGCGCGGTGTGTTTTTCCCTTTCTTTGGGTTTTGTTTCCTGCCCGCTCCTGCCTGTTCGTTTTTCGTTTCCCTGCCCTTCGTTTCGCCGGTCCTTTGCTGAGCCCCCCCCCCCCGGCCCCCCCCGTCCCCTCCGTCCCCTCCCCGCCTCCCCTTTCCTTGCGCCTGTTTCTTTGTTCGCGCCCTTGGTTTTTTTTTTTGTCCCTTTCCCCCTTCGCGCTTTTTTGTCTTTTTTTGCTTTTTGTTTTTGTTTTTTGTTGTTTGGTGGTTTGGGTGTGTTGTGTCTTTTTTTTTTGCTTTTTGTGTTTGTCTTGTTTTTTTTCGTCTCTTTTGTTTTTTTGTCCCCTGTTCTTGCTGTGTGGTTTTTTGGTTCGTTGTCCCGTTTCTTTAGTGCGGCCCGTGGCCGGGCCCCTTGCTTTTTTTCGTAGGTTTTCCTCGGCTCTTCTTGTCTTTTTGTTGGGCTCCTCGCGTTCGTTTTCGTCTGTCCTTTGTCGCCCCGTCGGCCCGTCTCTTTTTTGCGCTGTCCCCCCGGCCCCCCCCCCCCGGTTGCCGTCCCTTTCTTTTTTTTTTCCTTTCATTCGCCGTTCCCCTCTTGGTGCACCAGCGTTTTCGGTTTTTTTTCTCCTCGTGTTTTTTTTGTTTCGTGCCCTGCCCCCCGCTGCTCCGGCGTTTTTTTTGTCCCCTTCCTCCCTCTTTTTGTTTCCCCCTTGTTAGTGTCTGTGCCTTTTCCTTGTGCGGCGTGGGTCTTGGCCGGTTTGCGCGTGCCGCGCTCCGGGTTTTTGTGCCCCGCCTGTGGTCGGTTTGGGGGGGGGCGGCTGGGGGGGGTGCGGTGGGGTGGGTGGGGGGGTGTTGCGTGGGGGGTGGGGGGTGGCGTGTGTGGGGTGGGGGGGGGGGGGGTGGGAGGGGGGGGGTGGGGGGGGGTGGTGCGGTGGGGGGGGGGGTGGTTGGGGGGAGGGGGGGCTGGAGGTGGGGGGGGGGGGTGGGGGGGGGTGGGGTGGGGGTGGAGGGTGTGGGGGGTGTCGGGGGGGTGGGGGTAACAGCGGGGGGTTGGGGGGGTGGGGAGGGTGGGGGGGGGTGGGGGGGGGCAGGTGGGCTGGGGGGGGGGGGGGGGCGGGGTGGGGGTGGGGGGCGGGGTGGGGGTGGGGGGGTGGGGGGCGGGTAGGGGGGGTGGGGGGGGGGGCGGGGGGGGGCGGGGGTGGGGTGGGGGGGGTACGGGTTAGGGGGGGGGTGGGTGGGCGGGTGACCGGGGAGGGGGGGGTGTGTGGATGTGGGGGTGGTGGTGGTCGGGGGGGGGGGGGGGGGGGGGGGGGGGGGGCGGGGGCGTTGGCGGGGGGGGGAGGGGGGGGGGGGGGACGGTGGGCGGGAGCGGGTGGTGGGGGGGTCCGTGGGGGGTGGGGGGGTGGGGGGTAAGGGTGTAGTGGGGGGGGTGGGGTGGGGGCGGGGGGCCGGAGTGGGGGGCGGTAGGGGTTTCGGGGGGGGGGCGGGCGGGTCCGGGTTTGGTTCAGCGGGTGCGGATGGTGGGCTTGGTGGTGAGGGAGGGGTGGAGGGGGTGCGCCGCGACGGTGGGGCGGTACGGGTCTGCGGGGGGTCGGTGCGATAGAACGGTTTCAGCGGGGGAGGGGGGTGCGATCGGCGGGTGTGGTGGGGTCGCGAGGGGGGCGGGTGGGGGGGGGCGGTGGGGGTCGGGGCGAGGGGGTCGGGGGGGCCGCCTCTTGGGGGGGGGCGGTGACGCGTTGCTGGCGGGGGGGGGGGGAGGGTGGAGGGGTGGCCTGTTTTTGGGTGGGGGGGCGGGGGGGGGGGGGGGGTGGGGGGGCGGCGGGGCTTGGGGCGGGTGGGGGCGGGGGTGGGGGGGGGCTGGTTCGGGGGGGTCGAGTGGCGGGGTTCTTTTCTGGGTGCTGCGGCGGGCGTGGTCGGGGGTTCTTTTTGGGGCTTCAGGGGGGGAGCGGCTCTGCGTGGTCGGGTCGCGGAGGGGGGAGGGTGCGGGGAGGGGGGGGGGGGTTTTGGGTCCCCGGGTGTTCTCCCCGGGGTGGGCGGGCGCGGTGGGGGATGGGGGGGTTGGTAGGGGGGGGTGGGTGGGGGGCCGTTGAAGGGTGAGGGGGCTAGGGAGGGTGGGTGGGTGCCGCTTTCGGCGGGTCTCCCCATTCTCCCCCTTCCGGGGGGCAGGTCTTTGGCCGGGGTAAACCATGCCGTAAAACAACGAATCCGTTGGCCGGTGCACACTCTTAAGCACAGAGAGAGCGAGGAGGTGAGACCGAGAACTCGGTGAGAGTTCGCCCGAGAGGAGACGAGAGAAGAGACGATGACGAGACCCCCCCCCCCTCCCGGGAGCGGAAAGACAGAATAAGGGAGGAGCGAATTGCGCTTTGAACTCGACGAGGGAGACAGGGGGCGATCTCGGGACAGCTTGGTGTCGCGGCGAGAGAGCGGGGACTAGCGGCGGACCAGCGAGCAGACGAGCGAGACAGACAGACAGCGGACGACAGACAGACTACAGGACAAAAGAGGAGACGAGAGAAAGAGAGAGAAGGAGAGGACGAGAAGAGAGCTAAAGAATAGAGGAAATTGAAATGACGACGGGTGGTAAAGGTTGAATGAGGTGGGGCGGGTTTTTCCATTTACAAAATAGCACAACAAACTTAACCACAAAAACACAAACCTTCACTGGCATATTTCCCTATTCAGGTGACAAATCATGAGGGGTAATACTGCAAGCTACATCAATTGCAAAGTTTAAGCAAACCAAATATGGCTGCACTGTTTTGTTTGATTGATCGTATCCAACTTTTCTTTTTACAAAGACTAACAATTCACCCGTACCCTGTCATTTCCACAAACACGATACCAATCAGGCTCCACGGACTAAAAACACTACACTCACACAGCACACCTAGCGCCCAGTCCACCCACAACTGACCTCACATCTTCGTCGCCAGTCAGTGGTGAGATCCCTCTTTCTTTTAAAGCACGATGAACGCAAACATTGACAGCAGATGTCCAGCGCAAGACCCACAGACGTTGGGAATTCGATGCTTAAAGTGGCGGTCATTTCATACAAGGAGCACAAGACCCAGGTCTCTGTCAAAGATCAAGTGGGTATAACATCACAGACGTGACCCACAGACGTTGGAAATCCAATGCTTAAAGTGACGTTCATCTCACACAAGGAGCACAAGACCCAGGGCTTTGTCAAACATCAAGTGGGTATAACATCACAGACGTGACCCACAGACGTTTGGGAATTCGATGCTTAAAGTGGCGGTCATCTCATTTAAGGAGCACAAGACCTAGGGCTCTGTCAAATATCAAGTGGGCATAACATCACAGACATGACCCACAGACGTTGGAAATCCAAGGGCTTAAAGTGGCGGTCATCTCACACAAGGAGCACAAGATCCAGGTCTCTGTCAAACATCAAGCGGGCCTAACATTGCTGGCAGACATGACTGCCTTCCCGGCAGTGATCAACTGCTGTATGTTGGCCTGCCGCGGGCATGCAGATCACCCTGCCTTCTCCCCCAGGACCATAGTGGAGGATAGATGACCCAGAGGCAGCACGAATAAGCTGGAAGTGGACTTCACAATGGACCGGACCGAGTACAACACATGCACCTTGTTGTGTACCTTACAGAACCCCTTTGACTTGCCGTCTTGGGGCAAATCACCAGCTTATCGACAAATCACAGCAGTAGAGCTAAAATATCAAGGAGAACAAGTTGGTGGTGGTAGTGGTGGTGGTGGTGGGTGGTGGTAGTGATTGTGGTGGTGGTGAAAGCCCTTCTAGGACAATGACTTGTAAGTGGGCCACCAAGACTGAAAAAAAAAAGCATACATCTAATACAAAGCACACATAAACACAAATCAAGAGTGTCAGAAAAGGGAGAATTTTCTAGCGCAGCTTTCGTGGAAGGTGGGGACATGGTTTGCACTGATAACGTCCCTGACCTTCCCAAAGGAGCGGACAGACAACAGGTGAAACCGTTGCTGCTTCCCTGTGTGAACAGCCTCCATCATGCCCACTACACAGCAAGGAAGACATGGAGAGTGGGGTCAGCATCGTCACTGAATGTGAAGGAATACTTCACCGATAACTTCTGTATTTCTAGAACCAGTAAAATCTCGGACATTTTTCTTTTTTCATTTGAGACAGCATCTCCGGACACTGCACAGCTCACAGCTCTGCTGGCGTCCATCCAGACCTAGGAGAAAGGCACACAGCTCTGTTGGTCAGTAGGTTGGAGCCAAAGCACACAGCTCTGTTGGTCAGTAGGTTGGAGCTAAAGAGATAGGCATACAGCGCTGTTGGTCAGTAGGTAAAGCCAAAGAGACAGGCACACAGTTCTGTTGGTCAGTAGGTTGAAGCCAAAGAGATAGGCACAC
>JADBJO010001758.1:291728-294228 GCA_016801955.1 Conus betulinus
TGAAGGATATGTACTAGCTGTCTTCAGGTTGTGCAGGAGACGGAGGTGTTTGCTCAAGACATTCTTGCAATTAATTTAGTTCCTCATCAGTACAAACTGGAATAATGAACCTGAGAAATAAGCAGTCATCAACATTACCCATTTCATTCATGGCAGCTGATGAAGCCTTGTCAACTGGTCCCATGAAATCATGCCATCTCAATGGCACTGCCCCCACGCCGCTCATTCCGACCCCTCGTCCACAGCCACAGACCGGCCCGGCCAGCCACATCTCCGGCACCGGCACTCCACATGGAATAGTCAGTGTCAAGTGGTCAAGAGGCAACCCACCAGAGGAGACACTGCACTGTGTCTAGTCACTTTGGTGGTGTTCGTTGGTGTCTGTTCTGATCCAACACACGCAGGACACCACCTACTAGGCCCCCTATTGACGACAATAACTGCTTCGTCGCGGAGCCGGCGTGAGTGAGCTCTCCCTCCAGAAGGCGCCACCATATCCCGTCCTACGACAGTCCCCATGAATTTGCCGATGCCGATGACCCCGACAGAACCAAACCAAGGCCATGGATGTTGAGAGGTAATTAAAACCGAGGTGAGAGCAGGGCATGAAGGGCCCCAGAGTTTGGGACTTTTCTTTTTAAATGCTGATTAGTAAAGATGAGGATAATGAAGATGATGCCACGGATTTCCATTCTGGCCTGGGACTACATGATGATAGGGCTCTCTCTACGTTTATTTTCATGATATATCCCAGCGTCAACCACGACCGAGAGAAACAGACACCTGCATTGCTGGTCAGGAAATCTGAGCAAAACTCTCAGAGATGCATTAAGTGGATAAAACTTGACTGTGTCGTCCTAGTCTTCCCAGATGAGCTAATGGTAAACCCAGCTCTGGGCAGGAGCCGATCGGGGCAGAAAAATCCCACAATATAATGGCTCCGAAGGGAATCGAACCCACGATCTTCCAGCTGGAGTCCGTGACGCTAACCACTTCAACACGGCGGCTGATCATGTACTGGCTTTACTACAAACAGGTCCACTTTTTAATTTATCACCACCCTGTTCTAGAATTTGTATAATGTAAATTCAGATGAATAGACATAGATTTCGAAGAGACACACACACACACACACACACACACACACACACACACACACACACACACACACACACACACACTGAAGCGCGCATGAATGCACACATGCACATGCATTAAGCCATTACACCTCTGAAAGTGCGTGTAAAGCTAAACAGTGCGGAGCGGCTTAATGGACGGAGAAAAATCCAACAACAGAAAAGCAGGCATTTTAATGTAGAAATCGCTCGGTTAGTTCGCTGGATCTGCAAAGTTATTCATGGTTTTGTTCCTCCCACTGTCACTCCTCCATTTCAGGCGACAGAATGCCTCAGTCCTTCCGCTTATTCCTTAGCTATCTCTGTTCTTCGACATCTGTTTTTTGTTTGTTTGTTTTTGTAGACCCAACGCACCGCCGTCTGTCTGTCTTTTCATTTAAGAAAAGAAAAGAACCTATACCCTTCTCGTTATCAAAATGGTCCTCCCCCGAAAAGTACCCAGGCGCTTCATCCCGACCTCCCCCCCCCCCCCCCCCCCCCACCCCATCAAAAAAATAATAATGATAACAATGATAATGATAATAGTAAAGATAAGAAAAATAAAGAAATGGAATGTTCACTCGACAGAAAAAGAAAAAAAGCTGAAAAGTTGAGCTGCCCTAAGAGCGATCAGTTAGAGGTCAGCAACCCCTTTTTAGAAAAGCGTGAGCGACCTCTCTTCCCTTAACTTAAATATGATGTTTTTTCTTCATGTTCAGTATCAGTTTTAAGATTGATTTCTCTTATCTAAATGAAGCAGAAAAACAAACGAATTAGAGGGAGATAGAAGTAACAGCCTATATGTCCCAAAGAATACTAATAATAACGTAAAAGCCCCGCCTCTGATAGCTTTCATTAAAAAATCTTTGTTTGTTGTTTGTTCGTTTGCTTGCTTTCAATTTTGTTTTAAAGGAAAGATTGGTGTCTGTGATGTAATAGCACTGAAGGCGGGTTACGGAACAGAAAAGCTATCTTATACTCAAAGAGAAGGAATCGTCTCATACATCTTCATCAGCAACAAGCCCAGGCCCAAATCTAAAAAGGTGGCGACTCAATTTCACTGGTAAAATGTATAAACTTGCACAAAGTGAATCTCCACGTTCAGCAAATCAAATGAAACATGTCATTTGGGGGGAACAGGGGATTGAGGGGCTGCTTCTCGCTATCTAATGCATCAGTGTTGGTACTGAACACAGATTTGAGATTTAAAAAAAAAAAAGGGGGGGGGGGGGGGGGGGTAAATTGGGTGTCTATGTGTTAAGTAGTGGAAGCGTCTGATTTTCAAATCGACATTTTTGGCTTACATGGCGTTTTAAATGAATAACAAGTAAAATGTTAATTTAGAGGACTTTCGAGCAGTGTTTTTTGTGTAGGCTATTTCACCC
>JADBJO010001758.1:296728-299228 GCA_016801955.1 Conus betulinus
TAATAGACACAATGGCCATCTTTGGTTATGGGCTTCTGAGGATAATAGACACAATGTGGGTGAGAACTGTGAGCATGGACCAAAGAGATAATTAGGCTTCCCATGGACTACTGAGGATAGTCAACATGGACTAAAGAGATAAACAGACCTCCCATTGGTCAATGAAGATAGTAAATATGGACTAAAGAGATAATTAGGCCGTTTATGGCTATGCGTTTCTGAAGTTTATAGAGACAGTGTGGACTCCTCCCATGGGTTACTGACGATAGTGAACTCGGACCAAAGGGATGACTAGGCCTCCCGTGTGGGTCACTGTGGATGGAAAGCACACACTAAAGAGATCATTAGTCCACCCATGGGTCACTGAGGATAGTAAACATACAGTAAAGAGATCATCAGTCAAGCCATGGGTCATGAGGATAGTAAACATACACTAAAGAGATCATCAGTCAACCCATGGATCACTGAGGATAGTAAACATACACTAAAGAGATCATCAGTCCACCCATGGGTCACTGAGGATAGTAAACATACACTAAAGAGATCATCAGTCAACCCATGGGTCACTGCAGATAGCAAATATACGCTAAAGAGATCATGAGTCCATCCGTGGGTCACTGGGGATAATGAACTTTGATTAAAGATATGATTACGCCTCCCGTCAGCCACTGAAGGTAGTGAATATGGAATAAAGGGCTAGACTCTCTGTAGATCACTGAGGATGGTGATCATCGACTAAAGCAACAATTAGGCTTTTCACGGGTCACTGTGGACTTACTATGAGGATAGTAAAGATAATAAACATACACTAAAGAGATCATCAGTCAACCCATGGGTCACTGAGGATAGTGAACATACACTAAAGGTATCATTAGTCCACCCTTGGGTCACTGCGGATAGTAAACATACACTGAAGAGATCATAGTCAACCCATGGGTCACTGCGGATAGTAAACATACACTAAAGAGATCATAAAGAGATCTCTAAAGAGACAATTATACCTGCCACGGGGTCTTTCCATGGGTCACTGAGGATAATGAACGACTTACACATAATTAGACCTCATGTAAGTCACTCAGGATAATGAACATGAACTAAAGAGACAGTTAGGCCTTGCATGGGTCACTGAAGATAGTGAACATGGACGAAAAGAGATGATCAGGTCTTCTGTGGGTCACTAAACGTAGTGAACATCAGCGAATGTGATAATTCCTCCCCACCCCCACCCCCAAGCGTCATGGGTCACCGAGGTTAGTGAACATGGGCAAAAAAAAAAAAAAAAACTAGGCCTTTCCTGGGTCAGTGAGACGAGTGAAACTGGACAAAAGAGACAGTTAGACCTCCAGTGGGTCACTAATGAGGTCGGTGACTAGAGATTGAAGAGACACTGAATGCACTGAGATCACTGACATCTCGTTCTGGTTTCTTGATAACGTAAACTTCAAATTAATAAACTTTGTTGTTCTGTTTGTTTTTTGTCTTTCTGTTACCTGTGTTATTTGTTTGTCTGGGGGAACCCCCCCCCCCCTCTCTCTCTTTCTGTCTGTCTGTCTGTCTCTCTCTCTGTCTGTCTGTCTGTCTCTCTCGCTCTGTCTCTGCTCTCTCTCGCTCACTCTCTCTCTCACTCTCACTCTATCTGTCTCTCCGTCTCTCTCTCTCTCTCTCTCTCTCTCTCTCTCTCTCTCTCTCTCTCTCTCTCTCTCTCTCTCTCTCTCTCTCTCTCTCTCGCTCGCTCGCTCAACTTTAATCTTGATAAATACAGGTAATCAGTTTTGGGACCATTCAGTACTAATCTTCACGTGGATCCAACAGGGAGCAAGTCACAGCCGGAGCGGCAGCAATGCCGACAATGCCATCAGAACGGAGCCACCCGTCTCCCCCTGCCAATAGCAGAGCACTCCAACAATGCCAAAGGCACTCGGGCAACCAAGCCCCACCACCGCCCTCCCCTCCCCCTGTCTCGCTTTCTCTCCCTAACCTCCCCTCCCCTTGTCTGCACGGGTGGAGTGAGCCTGCCGCTGGCGCCGCAGACTACGTAGGTAGCAGAGAGTTGGTGCCGATGAGTCGACTGATGGGGATGACAGGTAAGGAGATGGACCCGATGTCTTCCAAGGCACACTCCGGGTAACTTCCTGCTGCAGTCACCTGGCTGGGTGGCAGGTCGTCTGGAACACCTTGGTCTGCAGAGGCACCAGTCTGTACGGTGAGTCAACAACGATGAGGAAGAAGAGCACTGGAGAGGACGAAGATAAAGGAGTGGGGGTGGGATGGGAGAGGTGCATGCGCGGAAGAAGAGGGTGGGGGGGAGGGGGAGTGAATGAACAACTAAGATTAGTAGCTGCGATAGAGAGAGAGAGATAATGTTGCTTTTAGCCTAGCCGGCCGCAAAGGGCCATACCGTTGAGTCGACTTTCAAGTCATAACCAAAAACAAAATCAAAAGAACCTCATGTACACGTTAAACTACACCTTCGAGGAAAAAAAAAAAAAAAAGGAAATTT